>JANJGN010002352.1:0-74595 GCA_026770705.1 Isurus oxyrinchus
CCAGCCCCTCCCCTCTCAGCCCCACCAACACCCCTCTCCTCCCACTCCCACCCACCCACTCACCCCTACCCTCTCAGCCCCATCCACCAACCCACCCTCTCCCCTCTCAGCCCCACCTAACCACCAACCACCCCCTCCCCTTCAGCCCCACCCCCTCCCCTCTCAGCTGCACCCACCCACCCCACCCGCTCCACTCTCAGCCGCACCCACACACCCCCACCAACTCCCCAGCCCCACCCACACGCTCACCTCTCAGACCCACCCACCCACACAACCCCTGCCCTCTCAGCCCACCCAACCATCCACCCACTCAACCTCAGCCCCCCCACCCACCCACCAACTCTGCTCTCAGCCCCCACCCACCCACTCACCCCCGGACCTCTCAGCCCCCCACACAACATCCACCCGTTCCCCTCTCAGCCCCACCCACCCCCCAACACCCTCCCCTCGCAGCCCCACCTACCCACCCACACCCTCCCCTCTCAGCCCCACCCAACTACCCAGCCCCTCCCCTCTCAGCCACACCCACCCCCCCTCCACTCTCAGACCCACCCACCCTCCCAGCCCTCCCCTCTCAGCCCCTCCCACCTCCTCCCCTGTCTGCAACACCCACCCACCGACCCACATACCCCCTCCCCTCTCAGCCCCACCAACCCACCCACTCCCTCCCCTACAGCCCCACCCACCCGCAATCCCACTCCCTCCCTTCTCAGCTCCAACCACCCACCCAACCCCTCCCCTCTCAGCCCCCACACCCACCCACCCACTCCGCTCTCAGCATCCTCACCCACTCATCCCCTCGCCTCTCAGCCCCACCCACTCACCCCCCTCCCTTCTCAGCCCCGCCCACCCACCCCTCCCCCCACCTCTCAACCCCGCCCACCCACCCCCATCCCCTCTCAGCTCATACCACCCACTCCCCAACCCCTCTCTGCACAACCCACCCACCCACCACCTCCCCTCTCAGCCCCACCCACCCACCCACACCCTCCCCTCCCATCCACCCTCGCACTCCCCTCTCAGCGAAACCCACCCTCCCACTCCCTCCCCTCTCAGACCCTCCCACCCAACGACCCACATAACCCCTCCCCTCTCAGCCCCACCCACCCACCCAGCCACCTCCTCCCATCTCAGCACCACAAAACCCCTCCCCTCTCAGCCCCTCCCACCTCCTCCCCTGTCTGCAACACCCACCCACCGACCCACATACCCCTTCCCCTCTCAGCCCCACCCACCCACCCCCTCCCCTCTGTGCCCCACCACCCACCCGCCCCCTCCCGTCTCAGCCCCACCCACCCACCCACATCATCCCCTCGCAACCCCTCCCACCCAGCCCCTTCACTCTCAGCACAACCCACCCTCCCATCCACCCCCACCCCTCTCAGCACCACCCACCCACCCACCTCCTCCCCTCTCAGCCCCCACCACCCACCCACCCCCTCCCCACACAGCCCCACCCAGCCACCAACAGCCCTCTCAGCTACACACACAACCCCAACCCTCTCAGCCCCATC
This sequence comes from Isurus oxyrinchus, assembly GCA_026770705.1. Taxonomy (NCBI): domain Eukaryota; kingdom Metazoa; phylum Chordata; class Chondrichthyes; order Lamniformes; family Lamnidae; genus Isurus; species Isurus oxyrinchus. The sequence goes on from JANJGN010002352.1 coordinate 1,515, forward strand.
CACACACCACCCCGTCCTCTCTCAACCCCACCCCACACACCCACACCCACCACTCTCAGCCCCACCCACTCACCCACCACCACCCCTCTCAGCCCCACCCACCACCACCCCCTCCCCTCTCAGCCACTCCCACCCACCCACCACCTCCCCTCTCAGCCCCAACCACCAACCCACCCCTCACCTCTCAGCCCCCCACCAACCCACCCCCTCCCCTCTAAGCCCCCCTCCACCCAGCCACTACCATTTCAGCTCCCACACCCACTCATCCCCTCCCCTCTCAGCCCACACACTCACCCCCTGTCTTCTCAGCCCTGCCCACTCACCCACCACCTCCCCTCTCAGCCCAACCCACCCAGCCACTCACCTCCTCTCCTCTCAGCCCCACCCACCCACCCACCCACACCCTCCCCACTCAGCCCCACCAACCCACCCACCCCCTCCCCTCTCAGCCCCACCCACCCACACACTCCATCCTCTCTCAGCCCCTCCAATCTCAGCCCCGCCTAGCCACCCCCCATACACTCGCAGCCCCACCCACCCAGCCTCTTCACTCTCAGCCCAACCCATCCACCAATCCAGCCCCACCCATCTCAGCCCCACCAACACCCACCCACTCACCCCACCCTCTCAGCCCCATCCACCAACCCACCCCCTCCCCTCTCAGCCCCACCCACCGACAGAACCCCTCCCCTCTGAGCCCCACCCACACACCCACCCCCTCCCCTCTCAGCCCCACCCACCCACCCAATCCCTCCCTTCTCAGCCCCACCCGCCCACCCACCCGCTCCCCTCTGAGCCCCACCCACAAACCCAACCCATCACCTCTGAGCCCCACACACCCACCCCCACCCCTCTCAGCCCCACCTAACCACCAACCACCCCTTCCCCTTCAGCCCCACCCCCTCCCCTCTCAGTCGCACCCACCCAGCCACCCGCTCCACTCTCAGCCCCACCCACACACCCCACCCCTCTCAGCACCACCCACCCACACAACCCCTCCCCTCTCAGCCCACCCAACCATCCACCCACTCAACCTCAGCAACCCCACCCACCCACCAACTCCATTCTCAGCCCCACCCACCCACCCTCTCCCTCCCCTCTCAGACCCACCCACATAACCCCACCCCTCTCAGCACCCCCCACCCACTCATCCCCGTTCCCCTCTCAGCCCCACCCACCCCCAACACCCTCCCCTCGCAGCCCCACCTACCCATCCACTCCCTCCCCTACAGCCCCATCCACCCGCAATCCCACCCCCCTCCCTTCTCAGCTCCAACCACCCACCCAACCCCTCCCCTCTCAGCCCAACCCACCCACACACCCTCTCCCCCCTCAGCCCCCACAACCACCCACCCACTCCGCTCTCAGCACCCTTACCCACTCATCCCCTACCCTCTCAGCCCCACCCACTTACCCCCTCCCTTCTTAGCCCCCGCCAACCCACCCTCCCCCCATCTCTCAGCCCCGCCCAGCCACACCCCCATGCCCTCTCAGCCCATACCACCGACACCCCATCCCCTCTCTGCACAACTCACCCACACACCCTCTCCCCTCTCAGCCCTACCCACCCAGCCACACCCTGCCCTCCCATCCACCCTCCCCCTCCACACTCAGCGAAACCCACCCTCCCACTCCCTCCCCTCTCAGCCCCTCCCACCCAATGACCCACATACCCCCACCCCTCTCAGCCCCAACCACCCACCCACCCCCTCCCCTCTCAGCCCCAAACACCCACCCACCCCATCACCTCTGAGCCCCACACACCCAACCCCACCCTCTCAGCCCCACCCACCCATCCAGCCGCTCCCCTCAGCCCCACCCACTCCCTCCCCTCTCAGCCCCACCCTCTCCCTCCCCTCTTAGCACCAACACCTCCCCTCACTACCCCACCCACCCCCTCCCCTCTCAGCCCAACCCACCCACACACCCTCTCCCCTCTGAGCCCAACCCACCCACCCTCACCCTCCCCTCCCACCCACCCTCGCCCTCCCCTCTCAGCCCCACCCACCCACCCACCCCCTCCCCTCTCAGCCCCTCCCACCCACCCACCCCCTCCCCTCTCAGCCCCTCCCACCCACCGACCCACATACCCCCTCCCCTCTCAGCCCCACCCACCCACCAACCCACACACCCCCTCCACTCTCAGCCTCACCCACCCACCCACCCCCTCCCCACACAGCCCCACCCAGCCACCAACAGCCCTCTCAGCCACACACAACCCCAACCCTCTCAGCCCCATCCACACACCCACCCCGTCCTCTCTCAACCCCACCCCACACACCCACACCCATCCCTCTCAGCCCCACCAACCCACCCACTCTCCTCTCAGTCCCACACACCCACCCACTCCCCTCCCAGCCCACCCACACCCTCCCCTCTCAGCCCCACCCACCCACACCACCCCTCTCAGCCCCACTCACCACCACCCCCCTCCCCTCTCAGCCACTCCCACCCACGCACCACCTCCCCTCTCAGACCCACCCACCCACCACCCTCTCCCCTCTCAGCCCCCCCACCAACCCACCCCCTCTCCTCTAAGCCCCCCCCCACCAACCCACTACCATTTCAGCCCCCACACCCACCCACCCCCTCCCCTCTCAGCACCCCCACCCACTCATCCCCTTCCCTCTCAACCCCAAACACTCACCCCCTCTCTTCTCAGCCCCGCCCACCCACCCTCCCCCCCGCCTCTCAGCCCCACCCACCCACCCACCCCATCCCCTCTCAGCCCCACCCACCCATCCCTAATCCCCTCTCTGCCCAACACACCCACCCACCCACCGCCTCCCCTCTCTGCCCAACCCACCCAGCCACTCATCCCCTCCCCTCTCAGACTAACCCACCCACCCACACCCTCCCCACTCAGCCCCACCAACCCACCCACCCCCTCCCCTCTCAGCCCCACCCACCCACACACTCCATCCTCTCTCAGCCCCTTCAATCTCAGCCCCGCCCAGCCACCCTCCCCTTGCCCTCTCAGCCCCGCCCAGCCACCCTCATCATCCCCTCTCAGCCCCACCCAGCCACCCCGCATACACTTGCAGCCCCACCCACCCAGCCCCTTCACTCTCAGCCCAACACACCCACCCCATCCAGCCCCTCCCCTCTCAGCCCCACCAACACCCCTCTCCTCCCACTCCCACCCACCCACTCACCCCTACCCTCTCAGCCCCATCCACCAACCCACCCTCTCCCCTCTCAGCCCCACCTAACCACCAACCACCCCCTCCCCTTCAGCCCCACCCCCTCCCCTCTCAGCTGCACCCACCCACCCACCCGCTCCACTCTCAGCCGCACCCACACACCCCCACCACTCCCAGCCCCACCCACACGCTCACCTCTCAGACCCACCCACCCACACAACCCCTGCCCTCTCAGCCCACCCAACCATCCACCCACTCAACCTCAGCCCCCCCACCCACCCACCAACTCTGCTCTCAGCCCCACCCACCCACTCACCCCCGGACCTCTCAGCCCCCCACACACATCCACCCGTTCCCCTCTCAGCCCCACCCACCCCCCAACACCCTCCCCTCGCAGCCCCACCTACCCACCCACACCCTCCCCTCTCAGCCCCACCCAACTACCCAGCCCCTCCCCTCTCAGCCACACCCACCCCCTCCACTCTCAGACCCACCACCCTCCCAGCCCCTCCCCTCTCAGCCCCTCCCACCTCCTCCCCTGTCTGCAACACCCACCCACCGACCCACATACCCCCTCCCCTCTCAGCCCCACCAACCCACCCACTCCCTCCCCTACAGCCCCACCCACCCGCAATCCCACTCCCTCCCTTCTCAGCTCCAACCACCCACCCAACCCCTCCCCTCTCAGCCCCCACACCCCACCCACCCACTCCGCTCTCAGCATCCTCACCCACTCATCCCCTCGCCTCTCAGCCCCCACCCACTCACCCCCTCCCTTCTCAGCCCCGCCCACCCACCCTCCCCCCACCTCTCAACCCCGCCCACCCACCCCCATCCCCTCTCAGCTCATACCACCCACTCCCCAACCCCTCTCTGCACAACCCACCCACCCACCACCTCCCCTCTCAGCCCCACCCACCCACCCACACCCTCCCCCTCCCATCCACCCTCGCACTCCCCTCTCAGCGAAACCCACCCTCCCACTCCCTCCCCTCTCAGACCCTCCCACCCAACGACCCACATAACCCCTCCCCTCTCAGCCCCACCCACCCACCCAGCCACCTCCTCCCATCTCAGCACCACAAAACCCCACCCCTCTCAGCCCCACCCACCCACCCACTCCCCTCTTAGCCCCACCCAAAAACCCACCCCCTCCGCTCTCAGCCCCTGCCACCCAACGACCCACATACACCCAACCCTCTCAGCCCCACCCAACCACAAACCCCTTCCTCTCTCAGCCCACCCACCCACCCACCCCTTCCCCTCTCACTCCCACCCACCCATCCACCCCTTCCCCTCTCAGCCCCACCAACCAACAAAACCCCTCCCCTCTCAACCCCACCCACCCATCCACCGCCTCCCCTCTAAGACCCACCCACCCACCCCCTCCCCTCTCAGACCCACCCACCCACCCACACCTTACTCTCTCAGCCCCACCCATCCAGCCACCACCTCCCCTCTCAGCCCCACCCACTCACACACCCCCTCCCCTCTCAGCCACACCCACCCACCCACCCCCCTCCCCTATCAGCCCCACACAACCCCACCCCTCTCAGCCCCACCCACCCACCCACACCCTCCCCCACTCAGCCCCACCCACTGACAGACCCATCCCCTCCGCTCTCAGCCCCACCCACCCAACCACCTCCTCCCCTCTCATCCCCACCCCCTCTAATCTCAGCCCCACCCCCCCATCCCCGACCCTCTCAGCATCACCCACAGACCCTCTACCCTCTCAGCCCCACACACCCACCCCCTCCACTCTCAGCCCCACCCACCCATCCCCTCCCCTATCAGCCCCACACAACCCCACCTCTCTCAGCCCCACCCACCCACCCACACACACCCCACTCAGCCCCACCCCCTCCAATCTCAGCCCCACCCACCCATCCCCGACCCTCTCAGCCTCACCCACAGACCCTCTCCCCTCTCAGCATCACCCACAGACCCTCTATCCTCTCAGCCCCACCCACCCCTCCACCCCCTCCCCTCTCAGCCCCATCCACCCACCCACCCCCTCCCCTATCAGCCCCACACAACCCCAACCCTCTCAGACCCACCCAAAAACCCACCAGCTCCCCTCTCAGCTGAACCCATACCCTCCCCTCTCAGCCCCACCCACCCACCCGCTCCCATCTCAGCCCCACCCACCCACCAACCGCCTCCCCTCTCAGCCCCACCCACCCACCACCCGCTCCCCTCCCAGCCCCACCCACCCACCACCTGCTCCCCTCCCAGCCCCACCCACCCAGCCAACCCCTCCCATCTCAGCTCCACCCACCCACCAACCGCCTCCCATCTCAGCCCCACCCACCCACCCACCCCCTCCCCTATGATCCCCACACACCCCCACCCCTCTCAGACCCACCCACACACCCACCAGCTCCCGTCTCAGCTGAACCCACACCCTCCCCTCTCAACCCACCCTACCCACCCACACACACCCCACTCAGCCCCACCCACAGACCCATCCCCTCCCCTCTCAGCCCCACCCACCCACCACCTCCCCTGTCAGCCCCACCCACCCACCATCCCCCTCCCCTCTCAACCCCACCCACTCAACCACACCCTCTCCTCTCAGCCCCACCCACTCACCCACACCCTCCCCTCTCAGCCCCACCCACCCACCAACCGCCTCCCCTCCAAGCCCCACCCATTCACCCAGCCCCTCCCCTCTCAGACCCACCCACCCAACCTCCAAATGCCTCCCCTCCAAACCCGACACACCCACCCACTCACACCCTCCCCTCTCAGCCCCACCCACCCCACCACCCCCTCGCCTCTCAGATCCACCCACCCACCACCCCCCTCCCCTCTCAACCCCACCCACCCACCCACCCCCTCCCCTCTCAGAACCCCAACCCACACAACACTTCCTCTCTCAGCCGCTCCAATCTCAGCCCCACCCACCCTCCCACCCCCTCCCTTATCAGCTCCACACAACCCCACCCCTCTCAGACCCACCCACGCACCCACCAGCTCCCCTCTCAGCTGAACCCACACCCTCCCCTCTCAGCCCCACCCACCCACACTCATCCCACTCAGCCCCACCCACTGACACATCCCCTCCCCTCTCAGCCCCACCCACCCACCCACACCCTCCCATCTCAGCCCCACCCACCCACACACCCCCTCCCCTCTGAGCCCCACCCCCTCCAATCTTAGCCCCACCCACCCATCCCCGACCCTCTCAGCATCACCCACAGATCCTCTCCCCTCTCAGCATCACCCACAGACCCTCTACCCTCTCAGCCCCACCCACCCACCCCCTCCCCTCTCAGCCCAACCCACCCACCCACCCCTTCCCCTCACGGAACTCCCAACCACACAACACATCCCCTCTCAGCCCCTCCAATCTCAGCCCCACACACCCCCACCCCTCTCAGACCCACCCACATACCCACCAGCTCCCCTCTCTGCTGAACCCACACCCTCCCCTCTCAGACCCTACCCACCCACCCACACACACCCCACTCAGCCCCACCCACTGACCCATCCCCTCCCCTCTCAGCCCCACCAACCCACCCACCCCCTCCCCTCTCATTCCCACCCCCTCCACTCTCAGCCCAACCAACCCACCAACACCCTCCCCTCTCAGCCCCACCCAGCCACCCACTCCCCTCTCAGCCCCACCCACCCCACCACCCCCTCGCCTCTCAGACCCACCACCCCACCACCCCCTCCCCTCTCAGCCCCACCCACCCCACCACCCCCTCCCCTCTCAACCCCACCCACCCACACACCACATCCCCTCTCAGCCCCACCCACAGCCACACCCTCCCCTCTAAGCCCCACCCACCCACCCCCTCCCCTCTCAGCCCCACCCACCTACCCCATCTCCTCTCAGCCCAACCCACCAACGCAACCCCTCCCCTCTCAGCCCCACCCACCTCCTCCCCTCTCAGCCTCACACACCTACCCACCCCTTTTTGTCTCAGCCCCACCCACCCACCCACCCCCTCACCTCTCTGCCCCACCCACCCCCTCCCATCTCAGCCCCACCCAACCACCAACCGCCTCCCCTCCAAGCCCCACCCACTCACCCAACCCCTCCCCTCTCAGCCCCCGACCAACCACCTCCTCTCTCAGCCCCAACCACCCAGCTCCTCCTCTCTCAGCCCCACCCACCCCCTCCTCTCTCATCTCCACACGACCGCCCACCCCCTCCCCTCTCAGCCCCACCCACCAACACACCCACTCCCCTCTCAGCCCCTACAACCCACCCACCCCCTCCCATCTCAGCCCCACCCACCCACCCAACCCCTGCCCCTCTCAGCCCCACCCACCCAACCCCACCCCTCTCAGCCCCACACACCCAAACTGCTTTCCACTCTCAGCCCCACCAACCCACCCCCTCCCCTCTCAGCCTGACCCAACCACCCACCCCCTCCCATTTCAGCCCCACCCGCCCGCCCACCTCCTCCCATTCATTCCAACCCGCACGCCTACCCCTCCCCCACTCAGCCCCACCCACAGACCCATCCCCTCCCCTCTCAGCCCCACCCACCCACCACCTCCCCTGTCAGCCCCACCCACCCACCATCCCCCTCCCCTCTCAACCCCACCCACTCAACCACACCCTCTCCTCTCAGCCCCACCCACTCACCCACACCCTCCCCTCTCAGCCCCACCCACCCACCAACCGCCTCCCCTCCAAGCCCCACCCATTCACCCAGCCCCTCCCCTCTCAGACCCACCCACCCAACCTCCAAATGCCTCCCCTCCAAACCCGACACACCCACCCACTCACACCCTCCCCTCTCAGCCCCACCCACCCCACCACCCCCTCGCCTCTCAGATCCACCCACCCACCACCCCCCTCCCCTCTCAACCCCACCCACCCACCCACCCCCTCCCCTCTCAGAACCCCAACCCACACAACACTTCCTCTCTCAGCCGCTCCAATCTCAGCCCCACCCACCCTCCCACCCCCTCCCTTATCAGCTCCACACAACCCCACCCCTCTCAGACCCACCCACGCACCCCACCAGCTCCCCTCTCAGCTGAACCCACACCCTCCCCTCTCAGCCCCACCCACCCACACTCATCCCACTCAGCCCCACCCACTGACACATCCCCTCCCCTCTCAGCCCCACCCACCCACCCACACCCTCCCATCTCAGCCCCACCCACCCACACACCCCCTCCCCTCTGAGCCCCACCCCCTCCAATCTTAGCCCCACCCACCCATCCCCGACCCTCTCAGCATCACCCACAGATCCTCTCCCCTCTCAGCATCACCCACAGACCCTCTACCCTCTCAGCCCCACCCACCCACCCCCTCCCCTCTCAGCCCAACCCACCCACCCACCCCTTCCCCTCACGGAACTCCCAACCACACAACACATCCCCTCTCAGCCCCTCCAATCTCAGCCCCACACACCCCCACCCCTCTCAGACCCACCCACATACCCACCAGCTCCCCTCTCTGCTGAACCCACACCCTCCCCTCTCAGACCCTACCCACCCACCCACACACACCCCACTCAGCCCCACCCACTGACCCATCCCCTCCCCTCTCAGCCCCACCAACCCACCCACCCCCTCCCCTCTCATTCCCACCCCCTCCACTCTCAGCCCAACCAACCCACCAACACCCTCCCCTCTCAGCCCCACCCAGCCACCCACTCCCCTCTCAGCCCCACCCACCCCACCACCCCCTCGCCTCTCAGACCCACCCACCCCACCACCCCCTCCCCTCTCAGCCCCACCCACCCCACCACCCCCTCCCCTCTCAACCCCACCCACCCACACACCACATCCCCTCTCAGCCCCACCCACAGCCACACCCTCCCCTCTAAGCCCCACCCACCCACCCCCTCCCCTCTCAGCCCCACCCACCTACCCCATCTCCTCTCAGCCCAACCCACCAACGCAACCCCTCCCCTCTCAGCCCCACCCACCTCCTCCCCTCTCAGCCTCACACACCTACCCACCCCTTTTTGTCTCAGCCCCACCCACCCACCCACCCCCTCACCTCTCTGCCCCACCCACCCCCTCCCATCTCAGCCCCACCCAACCACCAACCGCCTCCCCTCCAAGCCCCACCCACTCACCCAACCCCTCCCCTCTCAGCCCCCGACCAACCACCTCCTCTCTCAGCCCCAACCACCCAGCTCCTCCTCTCTCAGCCCCACCCACCCCCTCCTCTCTCATCTCCACACGACCGCCCACCCCCTCCCCTCTCAGCCCCACCCACCAACACACCCACAGCCCCTACAACCCACCCACCCCCTCCCATCTCAGCCCCACCCACCCACCCAACCCCTCCCCTCTCAGCCCCACCCACCCAACCCCACCCCTCTCAGCCCCACACACCCAAACTGCTTTCCACTCTCAGCCCCACCAACCCACCCCCTCCCCTCTCAGCCTGACCCAACCACCCACCCCCTCCCATTTCAGCCCCACCCGCCCGCCCACCTCCTCCCATTCATTCCAACCCGCACGCCTACCCCTTCCCCTCTCAGTCCCCCCACCCAACGCCTCCCCTCTCAGCCCCACCCACCCACCCAACCCCTCCCCTCTCAGCCCCACCCACACACCCACTCCCTCCTCTCTCAGCCCCACCCACCCACCCCCTCCCCTCTCAGTCCCACCAACCCACCCCATCACCTCTCAGCCCCACCCACCCACACACCCCCTCCCCTTTCAGCCAAATCCACCCACCCTCCCCCTCCCCTCTGCCCCACCCACCCACCCACCCCCTCCCCTCTCAGCCCAACCCAACCACACAGCCCCTTCCATCTCAGCCCCATGCGCCCGCCCTCCCCCTCCCCTTCAGTCCAACCCACCTGCCTACCCCTTCCCCTCTCAGACCCCCACCCACTCCCTCCCCTCTCAGCCCCACCCACTCAAACACCCCCACCCCTCTCAGCCCCACCCACCCAAAGCCCCCTCCCCTCTCAGCCCCCCAACCCAACCCCCTCCCCTCTCATCCCCACCCAAACACCCCGTCCCCACTTAGCCCCACCCACCCACCCAGCCCCTCCCATCTCAGCCCCACCCACCCACCCACCCCATCCCCTCTCATCCCCAACCCCTCCTATCTCAGCCCCACCCACCCACCCCCTTCCCTCTCAGCCCTACCCACTCACCAACACCCTCCCCTCACAGTCCCACCCACCCACCCCCTCCACTCTCAGACCCAAACACCCACCACTCCCTCCCCTCTCAGCCCCCACAAACCCACCAACACCCTCCCCTCTCAGCCCCACCCACCCACTCCCCTCTCAGCCCCACCCACCCACTTGCCTCCCAGCCCCACCCCCACACCGTTCCCCTCCCCTCTCAACGCCACCCACTAACCCACACCCTCCCCTCTAAGCCCCACCCACCCACCCACCCCTTCCCCTCTCAGACCCACCCACCTACCCCATCCCCTCTCTGCCCCACCCACCTCCTCCCCTCTCAGCCTCACACACCCACCTACCCCCTTGCCTCTCAGCCCACCCAGCCACCCACCCCCTCCCCTCTTAGACCCACCCAACCACCCTCCAACTGCCTCCCCTCCAAGCCCGACAACACCCACCCAGTCACATCCTCCCCACTCAGCCCCACCCCACCCACTCATCCCCTCCCCTCACAGCCACCCCCACCCACCCAGCCCCTCCACTCTAAGCACCCCCACCCACCCACCCACTCCCCTCTCAGCCCCCCACCACTCACCCCCTCCCCTCTCAGCCCCACCCACCCACAAAGCACCTCTGCTCTCAGCCCAACCCACCCAACCCCCCGCCCCTCTCAGCACCCCCACCCACCACCTCCCCTCTCAGCCCCACCAAACCACCCCATCCCGTCTCAGCCCCACCAACCCACCCACGCCCTCCCCTCTCAGCTCGACCCAACCACAAACCCCCTCCCCTCTCAGCCCCACCCGCCTGCCCACCCCCTCCCATTCAGTCCCACACACCCAACCCCCCTTCCCATCTCAGCCCCACCCACCACTCACCCCCTCCCCCAGCCCCACCCACCCAGCCAACCCCTCCCCTCTCAGCCCAACCCACACACCCACTCCCTCCTCTCTCAGCCCCCACACACCCAAACACCCCACCCCCTCAGCCCCACCCGCCCGCCCACCCCCTCCCCTCCAGTCCCACCTGCCAGCATACCCCCTCCCCTCTCAGTCCCACCCACCCTAAAGCCCTCCCCTCTCAGCCCCCCCACCCACCACCTCCCCTCTCAGCCCCCCCACCCACCACCTCCCCTCTCAGCCCCAACCACCCAACCACCCCCTCCCTTCTTAGTCCCACCCACCCAACCCCACTTCCCCTCTCAGTCCCACCCACCCACACACCCCCTTCCCTCTCAGCCCCACCCAACAACCCATCCCTCCCGTCTCAGTCACGCCCACACACCCACCCGCTCCCCTCTCAGCCCCACCCACCCACCCCCTCCCCTCTCAGCACCACCCACCCACCCACACCCTCCCCTCTCAGCCTCACCCACACACCAACCACTCCCCTCTCGGACTCACCCACCCACCCACCCCCTCCCCTCTTAGCCCAACCCACACACCCACCCCCACCCCTCGAAGCACCACCCAAAAGCTCCCCCCCCCAGACCCACCCACCCACTCCCCTCTCAGCCCCACCCACCCACCCACCCCCTTCCCTATCAGCCCCACCCACCCACCCCCTCCCTTATCAGCCCCACCCACCCACCCACCCCCTCCCTTATCAGCCCCACCCACCCACCCACCCACCCCCTCCCCTTATCAGCCCCAAACAACCCCACCCCTCTCAGACCCACCCACACACCCACCAGCTCCCCTCTCAGCTGAACCCACTGACACATCCCTCCCCTCTCAGCCCCACCCACCCACCACACCCTCCCATCTCAGCCCCACCCACCCACACACCCCCTCCCCTCTGATCCCCAACCCCTCCAATCTTAGCCCCACCCACCCATCCCCGACCCTCTCAGCATCACCCACAGACCCTCTCCGCTCTCAGCATCACCCACAGACCCTCTACCCTCTAAGCCCCACCAACCCACCCCCTCCCCTCTCAGCCCCACACCCCCAAACCCCCCTCCCCTCTCAGCCCCACCCACCCACAGCCTCCCCTCTCAGCCCGACCCAACCACACAGCCCCTCCCCTCTCAGCCCGACCCAACCACACAGCCCCTCCCCTCTCAGCCCCACCCACCAACACACCCCGTCCCCTCTCAGCCCCACCCCCACCCAACCCCCTCCCGTCTCAGCCCCACCCACACACCCACCCCCTCGCCTCTCAGCCCCACTCCCCCACCAACTCCCCTCTCAGCCCCACACACCCACCCCCACCCCTCGCAGTCCCACGCACCCACTCCCTGCCCTCTCAACCCCAGCCACCCGCCCGCCCACAGAATCCCCTCTCAGCCCCACCCATCCAAACCGCCCTACCCTCTCAACCACCCCACCCACGCCCACCCCAGTCAGCCCTAACCACCCACCCACCCCCGCTCCTCTCAGTCCCACCAACGCAACTCCCCCTCCTTTCTCAGACCCGCACACCTACCCACCAACCGCCTCCCCTCCCTGCCCCACCCACCCACCCAGCAACCGCCTCCCCACACAACCCCGCCCACCCACCCACCCCCTACCCTCTCAGCCCCGCCCACCCAACCACTTCCCTCATAGACGAACCCACCAACCAAACCCCTCCCCTCTCAGCACCACCCACATCCTCACCTCTCAGCCCCACCCACCCACCCACCCACTCCCCGCTCAGCCCCACCCACCACCAACCGTCTCCCCTCCAAGCCCCTCCCAGTCACCCAAACCCTCCCCTCTCAGCCCCCCCACCCACCACCTCCCCTCTCAGCCCCCACCCACCCAACACCTCCCCTCTCAGCCCCACCCACCCAACACCTCCCCTCTCAGCCCCACCCACCCAGCCACCCCCTCCCCTCCAAGCCCCACCCACACCAATCTCAGGCCTACCCACCCCCTCCCCTCCCAGCCCCACTCACACACCCAACCCCTCCCCTCTCAGCCCAAACCCCTACCCTCTCAAACCCACCCCGTCTCCTCTCAGCACCACCCGCCCACCCCCCTCCCCTCTCCACCCACCCACCCCCTCCCCTCTCAGCCCCGCCCACCCACCACTTCCCCTCTCAGCAAGACCCACCCACCCACCCCCTCCTCTCTCAGGCCCACCCACCCACCCACCCCCTCCTCTCTCAGGCCCACCCACCCACCCACCTCCTCCTGTCTCAGGCCCACCCACCCACCCACCCCCTCCTCTCTCAGGCCCACCCACCCCCTCCCCTCTCAGGCCCACCCACCCACCCACCCCCTCCCCTCTCAGGCCCACCCACCCACCCACCCCCTCCCCTCTCAGCCCCACCCACCCACCCACCCCCTCCCCTCTCAGCCCCACCCACCCACCCACCCCCTCCCCACTCAACCACACCCACCCACCCACCCCCTCCCCTCTCAGCAACACCCACCCCCTCCCCTCTCAGCCCCACCCACCCACCCCCCGTACCCTCACAGCCCATCCAACCCACCCACCCCTCTCCCCTCCCTGCCCCACCCACCCACCAACCCCCTACCCTCTGAGCCCGACACTCCCAGCCACCCCCTCCCCTCTCAGCTCCACACACACACACGCCCCCTCCCCTCTCAGCATCTCCCATACACCCTCTCCACTCCCAAACCCACCCACAGCACACCCTCCCCTCTCAGCCCCAGCCACCCACTCACCCCCTCCCCTCTCAGCCCCCACCCACCCTCCCCCTCCCCTCTAAGCCCCACCCACCCACCAACACCCTTCCCTCTCAGCCCAACACACCCCACACCCCCCCTCCCCTCTCAGCCCCTCCCACCCACCCCATACCCTCTCAGCCCCACCCACCCACACACCCCTGCAAACTCACCCCTACCCAACTACCCACCCTCTCCCTTCTCAGCATCACCCACACACCCAATCTCTCCTCTCAGCCCGAACATCCCTCCCCAAACCCTCTCAGACCCCCCCACCCACCCAGCCACCACCTCCCCTCTCAGCCCCACCCACCCACCCACCCAAACACCCCCGCCCCTCTCAGCACCAACCACCCACCCCCTCCCCTCACAGCCCCACACACCAAAATCCAACACCCTCCCCTCACAGCCAACCCACCCACACACCAACCCACTCTCCTTTCAGCACCACCCACCCCCTCGTCTATCATCCCCACAGACCCTCCCATCCACCCCCTCCCCTCTCAATCCCAACTACCCACCCCCTCCCCTCTCAAGCCGCACACACACACACACACACCCTCTTCACACAGCCCCAGCCACCCACCCACCCCCTCACCTCTCAGCCCCACCCACAAATCCGACCCCCTCCCCTCTCAGCCCCACCCACCCACTCCGTCCCCTCTCAGCCCCACCCACCCACTCCGTCCCCTCTCAGCTCCACCCACCCACACACCCCTCCAAACTCAGCCTCACCCACCCACCCTCCCTTTCCCCTCTCAGCATCACCCACACATCCTCCCACCTCTCCGCCCAACCACCCACCCCCTACCCTCTCAGCCCCACCCACCCACACACCCCTGCAAACTCACCCCCACCCAACTACCCACCCTCTTCCTTCTCAGCATCACCCACACACCCAATCTCCCCTCTCAGCCCGAAATCCTCCCCGAACCCTCTCAGACCCCCCCACCCAGACACCACCTCCCCTCTCAGCCCCACCCACCCACCCACCCACCCCCTCCGCACTCAGGCCCACCCAACCACTCACCCCCTCTCCTTACAGCCCCACCCACCCCCTCCCCACTCAGTCCCACACAACCACTCACCCCCTCCCCTCTCAGCCCCACCCACCCTCTCCCCTCTCAGCCCGACACACCCACCCACCCCCCTCCCCACTCAAGCCCACCCAACCACTCACCCCCTCCCCTCTCAGCCCCACTCACCCCCTCCCCTCTCAGCCCCTCCCACACACCCCGTCCCCTCTCAGCCCAACCCACCCACCCACCCCCTCCCCACTCAGCTACACACACCAAAAACCAACACCCTCCCCTCACAGCCCAACCCACCCACACACCAAACCAATCCCCTTTCAGCACCACCCACCCTTTCGTCTATCATCCCCACAGACCCTCCCATCCACCCCCTCCCCTCTCAATCCCAACTACCCACCCCCTCCCCTCTCAGCCCCACACACACACTCACACCCTCCCCACACAGCCCCACCCACCCACCCACCCCCTCCCCTCTCAGCCCACCCACCTCTCCCCACTCAACCACACCCACCCCCTCCGCTCTCATCCCCACCAACAAATCTGACCCTCTCCCCTCTTAGCCCCACCCACCCACCCCCTCTCTCTCAGCCCCACCCACCCACCCCCTCTCTCTCAGCCCCACCCACCCCCTCCCCTCTCAGCCGCTCCCACACACCCCGTTCCCTCTCAGCCCCACACACCCACACACCCCCTCTGCACTCAGGCCCACCCAACCACTCACCCCCTCCCCTTACAGCCCCACCCACCCCCTCCCCTCTCAGCCCAACATACCCACCCACCCCCTCCCCACTCAGGCCCACACAACCACTCACCCCCTCCCCTTACAGCCCCACCCACCCCCTCCCCTCTCAGCCCAACACACCCACCCACCCCCTCCCCACTCAGGCCCACACAACCACTCACCCCCTCCCCTCTCAGCCCCACCCACCCTCTCCCCTCTCAGCCCGACACACCCACCCACCCCCTCCCCACTCAGGCCCACCCAACCACTCACCCCCTCCCCTCTCAGCCCCACTCACCCACACACCCCCGGCAAACTCAGCCCAACCCACCCACCCACCCCCTCCCCACTCAGCCACACACACCCACCCACCCAGCACTCCCCTCTCAACCCTCCCGCCCCCTCCCCTCACAGCCCCACACACCAAAAACCAACACCCTCCCCTCACAGCCCAACCCACCCACACACCAAACCAATCCCCTTTCAGCACCACCCACCCCCTCGTCTATCATCCCCACACAGACCCTCCCATCCACCCCCTCCCCTCTCAATCCCAACTACCCACCCCCCTCCCCTCTCAGCCCCACACACACTCACACCCTCCCCACACAGCCTCACCCACCCACCCACCCCCTCCCCTCTCAGCCCACCCACCTCTCCCCACTCAACCACACACACCCCCTCCGCTCTCATCCCCACCAACAAATCTGACCCTCTCCCCTCTTAGCCCCACCCACCCACCCCCTCTCTCTCAGCCCCACCCACTCACCCCCTCTCTCTCAGCCCCACCCAACCATCCCCTCTCTCTCAGCCCCACCCATCCACCCACCCCCTCCCCTATCAACCACACCCACCCACCCCCTCCACTCTCAAACCCACACACCCCGTCCCCTCTCAGCCCCACCCACCCACCCACCCCCTCTCTCAGCCCCACCCATCCACCCACCCCCTCCCCTCTCAACCACACCCACCCACCCACCCCCTCCACTCTCAACCCCACACCCCGTCCCCTCTCAGCCCCACCCATCCACCCATCCCCTCCTCTCTCAGGCCCACCCATCCACCCACCCCCTCCTCCTTCAGCCCCACCCACCCACACCCCCTCCTCTCTCAGCCCACCGACACACCCAACCCCTCCCCTCTCAGCCCCACCCACCCACCCGCTCCCCACTCAACCGCACCCACCCACCCACCCCCTCCACTCTCAACCTCACACACCCCCGTCCCCTCTCAGCCCCAGCCACACACCCAACCCCTCCCCTCTCAGCCCCAGCCCCCCTCCGACCCCCTTGCCACTCAGCACCACCCACCCACCCACCCCCTCCTCTCTCAGCCCCACCCACCCACCCACCCCCTCTATCTGAGCTCCACCCACCCACCCACCCCTCCTCTCTCAGCCCCACCCACCCAACCACCCCTCCTCTCTCAGCCCCACCCACCCACCCAGCTCCTCCTCTCTTAGCCCCACCCACCCCCTCCACTCTAGGCCCACCCACCCACCCACCAAGCCCCTACCCTCTCAGCCCGACACACACACCCCACCCCCCTCCACTCTCAGCGCAACCCACGCACTGACACCCTCCCCTCTCAACCCCAACCACCCACCCACCCCCTCCCCTCTCAGCACATCCAACCCACCCACCCCCTCCCGTCTCAGCCCCACCCACCCACAAAGCCCCTACCCTCTCAGCGTAACCCACCCACCGACACCCTCCCCTCTCAGCCCCACCTACACACACACCCCCTCCACTCTCAGCATCTCCCATACACCCTCTCCACTCCCAGACCCACCCATGCACCCCCTCCCCTCTCAGTCCCACCCATCCACCCGCTCCCCTCTCTGCCCCAGCCAAACACTCACCCCCTCCCGACTCAGCCCCACCCACCCACCCACCCTCTCCACTCTCAGCCCCACCCTGCCACCCACCCACCCTCCCCTCTCAGCCCCACCCACCCAACGCCTCAACTCTCAGCCCCACCCACCCACACAACCACCCCTCCCCTCCCTGCCCCACCCACACACAGACCCCCTTCTCTCTCTGCCACACCCACGAACACACCCCTAACCCATCCCCACTCAGCCCTAACCAACCACCCCCTCCCCTCTCTGCCCCACCCACTCGCCTCACAGCCCCACCCACCCACCCTCTCAGCCCCACAAAACCCCTCCCCTCACAGCCCCATTCACCCACCCATACTCTCCCCTCACAGCCCCATTCACCCACCCAGCCCGTCCCCTCTCAGCCCCACCCACTTCCCTCTCATCCCCACCCACCCCATCCCCATCAACCCACCCCCTCCCCTCTCAGCCCTACCCACCCACACACTCCCTCCCCTCTCAGCCCTACCCACCCACACACTCCCTCCCCTCTCAGCCCCAGCCACCCACACACCCCCTCCCATCTCAGTCCCACCCACACACCCACCAACCCACGCCCTATCCTCCCCTCACAGACCCACCCACCCACAAACCCACCCGCTACCCTCTCACACCATACCTTCCCCTCTCAACAGCGCAAACCGACCCCCTCCCCTCTCAGCCCAACCCACCCACCCACCCCCTCACAGACACACCCACCCACCCACCCCCTCCCTTCTCAGCCCCACCCACCACTTCCCCACTCAACCCAACCCACCCCTTCCCTTCTCAGCCCCACCGACTCCCGCCCCTCTCATCCCCACCCACTCACTCACCCCCTCGCCTCCCATCCACAACGTCCCACCTCCCCCCTCCCCTCTCAAACCCACTCACCCACCCACAACCTCGCCTCTCAGACCCTCCCATCCACCCACCCCCTCCCCACTCAACACAACCCACCCCGTCCTTTCTCAGCACAACCCAGCCCCTGCCCTCTCAGCCCCACCTACCCACTGACAGCCTCCCCTCTCAGCCCCACCCACCCACCCTCCCCCTCCCCTCTCAGCCCCACCCACCACCCACCCCCTCCCCTCTCAGCCCCACCCTCTCCCCTCTCAACACCACCGAACCCCTCCCCTCTCAACCCCACCCAATCACCCACCCCGTCTCCTCTCAGACCCACCCACCCACCGACCCCCTCCACTCTCAGCCACACCCTCCCACCCACCCAGCCCGTTCCCTCTCAGCCCCACCCACTCACCCAACCACTCCTCTCTCAGCTCCACCCACCCACCCCCTTCCCTCTCTGCCCCAACCACCCACCCAGCTCCTCCTCTCTTAGCCCCACCCACCCCCTCCACTCTAGGCACACCCACCCCCCCACAAAGCCCCTACCCTCTCAGCCGAACACACACACCCACCCCCTCCACTCTCAGCGCAACCCACGCACCGACACCCTCCCCTCTCAACCCCAACCACCCATCCAACCCCTCCCCTCTCAGCCCCACCCATCCACCCACTCCCCTCTCAGCCCCACCCACCCACCCTCTCCCCTCTCAGCCCCACCCCCCCACTCAATCAACCACTCCCCTCTCAGCCCCACACACACACACCCCCTTCCCTCTCAGCCACACCCACGAACACACCCGTAACCCCTCCCCACTCAGCCCTAACCAACCACCCCCTCTCCTCTCTACCCCACCCACTCAACCACCCACCCACTCCCATCAGATCCCAACCCACCCACCCTCTCAGCCCCACATAACCCCTCCCCTCACAGCCCCAACCACCCAAACTCTCAGCCCCTCCCCACTCAACCCCACCCACCCAGACACACCCTCCTCTCTCAGCCCCACCCACCAGGCCTCTCAGCCCCTCCCCTCTCACCCCCACCCACACACCCCCTTCACTCACAGCCCCACCCTCCCACACACCTATCCCATCCCCTCTCAACCCCACCCACCCACCACCTCCCCTCTCAGCCCCACCCATCCACCCAAACTCTCCCCTCACAGCCCCACCCACCAACCCACCCCGGCCCCTCTCAGCCCCACAACCCACCCACCCCATCCCCTCTCAGCCCCATCAACCCACCCACCCGTCCCCTCTCAGACACACCCACACACCCCCTCCACTCACAGTCCCACTATCCAACACACCCACGCCCTCCCGTCTCAGCCCCACCCCCTCGCCTCTCATCCCCACCCACCCCCTCCCCTTTTATCTCCACCCACCCCTTCCCCGCTCAGCCCCAACCACCCACCCTCCCCCTCCCTTCTCAGCCCCACCCACCCAGCCACCCCTTCCCCACTCAGCCCCACCCACCCACACACCCCTCCCCACTCAGCCGCACCCACCCACCCACCCCCTCCCCTCTCAGCCCCACCCACCCACCCACCAACCCCCTCCCCTCTCAGCCCGACACATCCACCAACCCCCTCCCCTCTCAGTCCGACACACCCATCCACCCCCTCCCCACACAGCCCAACCCACCCACCCCCTCCCGTCTCCGCCCCAGCCACCCACCCTCCCCCTCCCACCTCAACCCACCCAACCACCCCTCACCTCCCTACTCCATCCACCCCCCCACCCCCACCTCTGTCAGCCGCACCCAAAAACACACCCCTACCGCATCCCCTCTCAGCCCTACACAACCACCCCCTCCACTCTCTGCCCCACCCACACACTCCCACCCCACACAGCCCCACCCTTCCAACCACACACCCCCTCCCCTCACAGCCCAACCCACCCACAGACCATCCCACTCCCCTCTCAGCCTTACCAACCACCTCCCTACTCAGCCCCACCCACCCACCCCCTCCCCTCACAGCCCCATCCAGCCAATCACCCACCCCCTCCCCTCACAACCCAACCCGCCGACCCACCCCCCCCTCCCCTCTCAGCCCCACCCACCCACCCACCCACTCCGCTCTCAGCCCCGCAACCCCCTCCCCACTCTCAGCCCCACCCACTCCCACCCCTCACAGCCTCATCCACCCACCCACCCACACGTTCCGCTGACAACCCCACCCACCCACCCTCTGCTCTCAGCCCCACAACACCCTCCCCACTCAACCCCACCCACCCCGACCCCTCTCAGCCCTACCCACCAACCAACCCACGCCCTAACCTACCCTCTCAGCCCAACTACCCCACCCACCCCCTCCCTTCTCAGCCCCACCCACCCAACCCATCAAATCTCAGCCCAGCCCCCCCCACCCATCCCCTCCCCTCTCAGCCCCACCCAACACACACCCACTTCCCTCTCAGCCACAACCACGAACACACCCCTAACGCCTCCCCACTCAGCCCTAACCAACCATCCCCTCACCTCTCTGCCCCACCCACTCCCCTCACAGCCCCACCCGCCCACCCTCTCAGCCCCTCCCCACTCAACCCCACCCACCCACACACACCCTCCCCTCTCAGCCCCACCCACCCAACCACACCCTCCCCCTCAGCCCCACCCATCCACCCACACTCTCCCCTCACAGCCCCAGCCACCTACCCACCCCGTCCCCGCTCAGCCCGACTCACCCACCCACCCCGTCCCCTCTCAGCCCCACCCACTTCCCTCTCATCCCCACCCACACACCAAACCACTCCCCTCTCATCCCCACTCAGCACTACCCACCCACCACTTCCCCTCACTGTCCCACCCACCCAACCATCGACCCACTCCCCTCACAGCCCCACCCACCAACCCTCTCAGCCCCTCCCCACTCAGCCCCATCCATCCAGCCTCTCAGTCCCTCCCCTCTCAGCCCCACCCACCCAACCTCCCCCTCCCCTCTTAGCCCCACCCACCCACCCACACCCTCCCCTCTCCGCCCCACCCACACACCGCCACCCCTCTTCGCCCCAGCCACCCACCCACCCATTCTCCTCCCAGTCCAACCCACCCAACCACCCCTCCCCTCCCTACGCCACCCACTCTCCCACCCGCTCCTCTCTCAGCCACACCCACCAACACACCCCTACCGCATCCCCTCTCAGCCCTACACAACCACCCCCTCCCCTCTCTGCCCCACTCACACACTCCCACCCCTCACAGCCCCATCCACCCAACCACCCACCCCCTCCACTCGCAGCCTCTCAGCCCACCCACACACCAACCCCCTCCCCTCTCCGCCCCAGCCACCCACCCACCCCTCCCCTCCCTACACCACCCACCCACACACACCCTCCACTCTCTGCCCCACCCACCCACCCCCTCCCCTCACAGCCCCATCGAGCCAACCACCCACCCCCTCCCTTCTCAGCCCCACCCACCCACCAACCCACGTCCTACCCTCCCCTCACAGTCCCACCCACCCACTGACCCCCTCCCCTCTCAGCACCACCCACCCACTCACCCCCTTCCCTCTCATCCACACCCTCCCACCCTCCCCCTCCCCTCTCAAACCCACACACCCATCTACCACCTCCCCTCTCAGAGCCTCCCACAAACGCACCCCCTCCCCTCTCAGCCCCACCCACGCATGCACGCCCTCAAATCTCAGCCCCACCCACCCACCCACCCGCTCCCCTCTCAGCACCACCCACCCACCCACCCCCCCTCCCCTCTCAGCCCCACCCACCCACTCACCCTCTCCCCTCTCAGCCCCACCCACCCACCCCCTCCCCTCTCAGCCCCACCCACCCCACTCCCTCCCCTCTCAGCCCCACCCACCCACTCACCCTCTCCCCTCTCAGCCCCACCCACCCACCCCACTCAGCAACAGCCACCTACCCACACTCCCCCACCCCTCTCAGACCCACCCAGCACCTCCCCGCTCAGCCCCACCCACCGACCCACTGCCACCCTGCTCAGCCCCACCCACCCACCCTCCCCCTCCCCTCTCAGCGTCACCCACCCTCCCACTCCCCTCTCATCCCCATGCACACACACAACCCCTCCTCTCTCAGCCCCACTCACCCCACACACCCCCTCCTCTCTCAACCCCACCCACCAACCCACCCCCACCCCACTCAGCCCCAGCCACCCACCCAGACACCCCCTCAACTCTCAGCCCCACCCACGCACACACACCCACCCCTCCCATCCCCACCCACCCACCCCCTCCCCTCTCAATCCCACGCACACACCCACCCCCTCCCATTTCAGCCCCAACCAACCCCTCCCCTCTCAACACCAGAAACCCATCCCCTCCCCTCTCAGCCCCACCCACCCACCCCCTCCCCTCCCCTCACAGACACACCCACCCACCCACACCCTCCCCTCTCAGCCCCATCCACCCTCAAACACCCTGCCCTCTGAGTCCCACCCATCCACCCAATCCCAGCCCTCTCAGCCCCACCGACCCACCCACCCCCTCAACTCGCAGCCCCACCCACGCATACACTCCCACCCCTCACAGCCCCACCCACCAAACTACCCGCTCCACTCTCAGCACCACACCCTCCCCTCTCAACCTCACCAAAGCACGCAACCCGTCACCTCTCAGCCCCACCCACCCACCCTCCCACTCCCCTCTCATCCCCATCAACCCACACACCCATACCCTCTCAGCCCCACCCACCCACACACGCCCTCCCATTTCAGCCCCACCCACCCCCTCCAATCTCAGCCCCACCCACCCCATCCCCACTCAACCCCACATACCCCGACCCATCTCAGGCCAACCCACCCCCTCCACTCTCAGCCCCACCCACACACCAACCCACACCCTACCCTTCCCTCACAGACCCACCCACCCAGACACCCCACCCCTCCCTTCTCAGAACCATACCCTCCCCTCTCAACACCGCAGACCCACCCCGTCCCCTCTCAGCTTCACCCACCCACCCACCCCCTCCCCACCCCTCCCCTCACAGACCCACCCACCCACCCCCTCCCCCTCAGTCCCATCCACCCTCACACACCCTCCCCTCTCAGAGCCTCCCACACACCCACCCCCTCCCCTCTCAGCCCCACCCATGCACCCACCCCCTCAAATCTCAGCCCCACCCACCCAGCCCGTCCCCTCTCAGCACCACCCACCCACCCACCCCCTCCCCTCTCAGCCCCACCCACCCACTCACCCTCTCCCCTCTCAGCCCCACCCACCCACCCCACTCAGTCACAGCCACCTACCCACACTCCCCCACCCCTCTCAGACCCACACACCCCCCTCCCATCTCAGCCCCACGCACCCACCCACCACCTCCCCGCTCAGCCCCACCCACCGACCCACCGCCACCCTGCTCAGCCCCACCCACCCACCCTCCCCCTGCCCTCTCTGCCCCACCCCCCAACCCTCCCCCTCCCCTCTCAGCATCACCCACCCTCCCACTCCCCTCTCAGCCCCACCCACCCTCCCACTCCCCTCTCATCCCCATGCACACACACACCCCCTCCTCTCTCAGCCCCACTCACCCACACACCCCCTCCTCTCTCAACCCCACCCACCCACCCACCCCCACCCCACTCAGCCCCAGCCACTCACCCAGACACCCCCTCAACTCTCAGACCCACCCACGCACACACACCCACCCCTCTCATCCCCGCCCACCCTCCCCCTGCCCTCGCAGCCCCACCCACCCACCCACACCCTCTCCACTCAGCCCCACGCACACACCCACCCCCTCCCATTTCAGCCCCAACCAACCCCTCCCCTCTCAACACCGGAAACCCACCCCCTCCCCTCTCAGCCCCACCCACCCACCCCCTCCCCTCCCCTCACAGACACACCCACCCACCCACACCCTCCACTCTCAGCCCCATCCACACACCCTCCCCCTCCCCTCTTAGCCCCAGCCCCCGACCCTCCCCCTCCCCTGTCAGCCCCACCCACCCTCCCTCTCCCCTCTCATCCCTACCCACCCTCCCACTCCCCTCTCATCCCAATCCACCCACACACCCCCTCCCGTCTCAGCCCCACCCACCCTCCCGCCCCCTCCGCTCTCAGCCCCACCCACCCTCCCACCGAACCCGTCCCCTCTCAGCCGCACTCACCCACCCACCCCCTCCCCATCCCTCCCCTCACAGACCCAACCACACACCCAGCACCTCCCCTCTCAGTCCCACCCACACAACCACCCCCACCCCTCTCAGCCCAACACACGCACCCAACCCCTCAACTCTCTGCCCCACCCACCCACACATACCCTCCCCTCTCAGCCCCATCCACCCTCACACACACTCCGCTCTCAGCCCCACCCACCCACCCACCGCCCCATCCCCTCTCAGCCCCACCCCCTCCCCTCTCAACCCCACCAAACCACCCACCCCGTCACCTCTCAGCACCACCCACCTACCAACCGACCCCCTCCCCTCTCAGCCCCAGACACCCACCCAACCTCCCCGTCCCTTCTCAGCTCCACCATTCCACACAACCCCTCCCCTCTCAGCCCCACCCACCCAGCCACCCCCTCCCCTCTCAACCCCACCCACACACCCACCCCCCTCCTCTCTCAACCCCACCGACCCCCTCCCCTCTCAGCCCCAGACACCCACCCAACCTCCCCGTCCCTTCTCAGCTCCACCATTCCACACAACCCCTCCCCTCTCAGCCCCACCCACCCACCCACCCCCTCTCCTCTCAACCCCACCCACCCACTCCGTCCCCTCTCAGCCCCACCCACCCACCCTCCCCCTCCCCTCTCAGCCCCACCCACCCACCCTCCCCCTCCCCTCTCAGCCCCATCAACCAACAAACCCCCCCCTCTCAGCCCAACCCACTCACCCACCCAACCACCCACCCGCTCCCCTCTCAGCCACAACCACCAACAAACACCTATCCCGTCCCCTCTCGGCCTTAACCAACCCCTCCCCTCTCAGCTCCACCCACGCACCCATCCCTCCCCTCTCAGCCCCACCCACCCACACACCTGCTCCCCTCTCAGCCCCACCAACACACGCCACCCCCTCCCCTCTCAGCCCCACCCACCCACCCAACCCCTCAACTCTCAGCCCCACCTACCCACCCACCCATACCCACCCCTCGCTGCCCCATCCACCCTCACACACCCTCCGCTCTCAGCCCCACCCACCCACCTACGACCCCATCCCCTCTCAGCCCCACCCCCTCCCCTCTCAACCACACCAAACCACCCACCCCGTCACCTCTCAGCCCCACCCACCTACCAACCGACCCCCACCCCTCTCACCGCCCCCACCCAAACACACCCTCCCCTCTCAGCCCCACCCACCCACAAAAGCCCCAGCCACCCACCCAGACACCCCCTCCCTCTCAGCCCCACACACCCACCCACCCCCTGCCCTCTCAGACCCACCCAGACACCCCCTCCCCTTTCAGCCCCACCCACCCACTCCACTCTCAGCCCTACCTACCCACCCACCCCTCCCCTCTCAGTCTCACCCACCCACCCACCCCCTCCCCTCTCACCCCCACCCACCCACCCACCACCTCCACTCTCAGCCGCACCCACCCACCCACCCAGCCCCTCCCCTCTCAGCTCCACCCACACACCCAACCTCTCCTCTCTCAACCCCACCCACCCCCTCCCCTCTCAGCACCACCGACCCACCCACCCCCTCCCCTCTCAGCCGTACCCACAAACCAACCCCCTCCCCTTTCAGAACCACCCCTCCCCTCTCAGCCCCACCCACACACACACCACCTCCCCACTCAGCCCCACCCACCCACCCACCCTCCCCTCTCAGCCCCACCCACACACACACCCTCCCCTCTCAGCCCCACCCACCCACCCACCCTCCCCTCTCAGCCCCACCCACACACACCACCTCCCCACTCAGCCCCACCCACCCACCCACCCTCCCCTCTCAGCCCCACCCACACACACACCCTCCCCTCTCAGCCCCACCCACACACCCATAACCTCCCCTCTCAACCCCATCTACCCTCACACATCCTCCGCTCTCAGCCCCACCCACCCTACCAACCGACCCCACCCCTCTCACCGCCCCCACCCAAACACACCCTCCGCTCTCAGCCCCAGACACCCACCCACCCTCTCCCTCCCTTCTCAGCTCCACCATTCCACCCACCCCCTCCCCTCTCAACCCCACCCACACACCCACCCCCTCCTCTCACAACCCCACCCACCCCCCTCCCCTCTCAGCCCCACCCACCCACCCCCCTCCCCTCTCAGCCCCAACGACCCACCCACCCACCCCCTCTCCTCTCAGCCCCACCCACCCACTCCGTCCCCTCTCAGCCCCACCCACCCACACACCCCCTTAAAACTCAGCCCCACCCACCCACCCTCCCCCTCCCCTCTCATCCCCATCAACCAACAAACACCCCCCCTCAGCCCCACCCACTCACCCACCCAACCACCCACCCGCTCCCCTCTCAGCCACAACCACCAACAAACACCTATCCCGTCCCCTCTCGGCCTTAACCAACCCCTCCCCTCTCAGCTCCACCCACGCACCCACCCCTCCCCTCTCAGCCCCACCCACCCACACACCTGCTCCCCTCTCAGCCCCACCCACCCACGCACCCAACCCCTCCTCTCTCATCCCCACCCACCCCGTCCCATCTCAGCCGCACCCACTCACCCGCCTCCTACCCTCTGAGCCCCAACCAACAACAAACACCCTCCCCTCTCAGCCCCACCCACCCACTCCGTCCCCTCTCAGCCCCATCCACTGACAGACCCCCTACCCTCTCAGCCACACTCACCCAACCACACACTCCAACCTCAGCCCCACCCACCCACCCACCCCCTCCCCTCTCAGCCCCACCCACCCACCAACCCCCTCCCCTCTCAGCCCCACCCACCCACCCACACACTCCCCTCTGAGCCCCACCCACTGACAGACCCCCTCCCCTCTCAACCCCACCCACACACCCACCCCCTCCCCTCTTAGCCTCACCCACCCACCCACCCCCTCCCCTCTCAGCCCCACCCATCCACCCAACCCCTCCTCTCTCAACCCCACCCACACCGTCCCATCTCAACCCCACCCAGTCACCCATCCCCTCCCCTCTGAGCCCCAACCAACCACAAATACCCTCCCTTCTCAGCCCGACACACCCACCCACCCCCTCCCCTCTCAGCCTCACCCACCCAATCCGTCCCCTCTCAGCCCCACCCACCCACACACACCCTCCACTCTCAACCCCACCCACCCACCCACCCCCTCCACTCTCAGCCACACCCACCCACCCACCCTCCCACTCCCCTCTCAGCTCCACCCACCCAGCCATCCCCTCCTTTCTCAACCACACCCACCCACCCACCCTTTCCCATCTCAGCCCCACACACCCAACCACCCTCTCCCCTTTCAACCCCACCCACCCTCTCCCCTTTCAGCCCCACCCACCCCAACCCATCTCAGCCCAACCCACCCCCTCCCCTCTCAGCCCCACCCACCCACCCAACCCCTCCCCTCCCCTCACAGACCAACCGACACACACCAACCCCCACCCTCTCAACAGCGCAAACCCAACCCCTCCCCCTCTCAGCCCCACCCACACACCAAACCCCTCTCCTCTCAGCCCCACCCACCCAACCCCTCCCCTCTCAGACCAACCCACCCACCAACGCCCTCCCCTCTCAGCCCATCTACCCTCACACACCCTCCCTCTCAGCCCCACCCACCCACGCACCCCCACCCCTCTCAGCCCTACCCATCCACCCAACACTTCCCCTCTCAGCCCCACCGATCCACCCAAAACCTCCGCTCTCAGCCCCACCCCCTCAACTCTCATCCCCACCAACCCACCAACCACCTCCCCTCTCAGCCCCGCCCACGCATCCACCCCCTCAACTCTCAGCCCCACCCACCCACCTACCTGCTCCACTCTCAGCACCAACCACTCACCCACCGCCTCCCTTCTCAGCCCCACCCACCCCCACCCCTCTCAGCCCCACCCACATACCCAACACCACCTCTCTCAGCTCCACCCATCCACCCACAACCTCCCCTCTCAGCCCCACCCACGCACACACTCCCTCAACTCTCAGCCCCACCCACCCAACCAAAACCTCCGCTCTCAGCCCCACCCACCCACCTACCACCCCATCCCCTCTCAGCCACACCCCCACCCCTCTCAACCTCACCAGACGACTCACCCCGTCACCTCAAAGCCCCACCCACCTACCCACAGACCCCCTCCCCTCTCATCGCCACCAACCAAACACACCCTCCCCTCCCAGCCCCACCCACCCACCCACCCCCGGACCTCTCAGCCCCACCCATCCACCCCCTCCCCTTTCAGCTCCACTCTCAGCCCCACCCACTCAGCCACGCCCTCCTCTCTCAGGCCCACCAACACACCCACGCCCTCCCCTCTAAGCCACACCCACGCAACCACCCACTCCCCTCTCAGCCCCACCCACCGACAGACCCCCTCCCCTCTCAGCCCCACCCACTCACACACACACTCCCCTCGCAGCCCCACGCACCAACCCACACACTCCACTCTCAGCCCCACCCACCCACACACCCCCTCCCTTCTGAGCCCCAACCAACAATAAACACCATCCCCTCTCAGCCCGACACACCCACCCACACCCTCCCCTCTCAGGCCCACCCACACATTCCGTCCCCTCTCAGGCCCACCCACCGACAGACCCCCTCCCCTCTCAGCCCTACCCACCCACCCACCCCCTCCCCTCTCAGCCCCACCCACCCACCCCCTCCTCTCTCAACCCCACCCACACCGTCACATCTCAGCCCCACCCACTCACCCATCCCCTCCCCTCTGAGCCCCAACCAACCACAAATACCCTCCCCTCTCAGCCCGACCCAACCACTCCGTCCCCTCTCAGCCCCACCCACCAACACACCCTCTCCAAACTCAGCCCCACCCACCCACCCTCCCCCACCACTCTCATCCCCATCCACCAACACAACCCCTCCCCTCTAAGCCCCAAACTCCCTCACCCTCCCCTCTCAGCCCCACCCACTCACCCCCTCCCCACTCAGCCCCACCCACCCAACCACCGCTCTCCTCCCTGCTCCACCCAACCACCCACCCGCTCCCCTCTCTCCACACCCACCAACACTCACCTATCTCGTCCCCTCTCAGCCCCACCCCACCCCTCCCCTCTCAGCCCCAGCCACACACACACCTCCTCCCCTCTCAGCACCACCAAAACACCGACCCCCTCCCCTCTCAGCCCGACACACCCACCCACTACTTCCCCTCTCATCCCCACCCACCCTACCCCGCCCCTCTCATCCCCATCCACCCACACACCCCCTCCCCTCTCACTGCCCCCACCCACACACACCCTCCCCTCTCAGCCCCACGCACCCGCACACCCCCTCCCCTCTCAGCCCCACGCACCCACCCAACCCCTCCCATTTCAGCCCCACCCACCCACTCCACTCTCAGCCCCACCCACACACCCACACCCTCCCCTCTCAGGCCCACCAACACACCCACGCCCTCCCCTCTAAGGCACACCCACGCACCCACCCCCTTCCCCTCTCAGCCCCACCCACCCACTCACTCCCTCCCCTCTCAGCCCCACCAACGGACCCAAACCCTACCCTTTCAGCCCCACCCACCCACCCACTCCCTCCCCTCTCAGCCCCACCCACCCACCCACACCCTACCCTCTCAGCACCAGCCACCGACCCACACACTTCCCTCTCAGCTCCACCCACCCAACCCATCCCCTCCCATTTCAGCCCCACCCACTCACCCACCCCCTCCCCTCTCATCGCCATCGGCCAACACAACCCCTCCCCTCTCAGCCCCAAACTCCCTCACCCTCCCCTCTCATATCCCCCTACCCACCCACCCCCTCCCCTCTCAGCCCCACCCACCCACCCAACCACCCCTCCCCTCCCTGCTCCACCCAACCACCCACCCGCTCCCCTCCTAGCTA
The DNA here is from genome assembly GCA_026770705.1 of Isurus oxyrinchus. NCBI lineage: Eukaryota > Metazoa > Chordata > Chondrichthyes > Lamniformes > Lamnidae > Isurus > Isurus oxyrinchus. The sequence continues at coordinate 31,714 of JANJGN010002352.1, forward strand.
CACTCACGCACCCACCCCCTCCCCACTCAGCCCCACGCACCCAACCACCCGCTCCCCTCTCAGCCCCACACACCCACCCACCCCCTCCCCTCTCAGCCCCACACACCCACCCACCCCCGCCCCTCTCAGCCCCACCCGCCCACCCACCGCCCCATCCCTCTCAGCCGCACCCACACAAATACCCGCTCCACTCTCAGCACCACCCACCCACACACCCAACCCCTCCCCTCTCAGCACCATACCCTCCCCTCTCAACACCGCAAACCCACCCCCTCAACTCTCAGCCCCACCCACCCACACACACCCAACCCTCTCAGCCCCACCCACCCACCCACCACCCCATCCGCTCTCAGCCCCACCCACTCCCCTCTCAACCCCACTGACCCCCTCGCCTCTCAGCCCCACCCACCCACCCACACCCTACCTTCTCAGCCCCACCATTCCACCCAACCCCTCCCCTCTCAGCCTCACCCACCCATCCATCCTCCCCCTCCCCTCTCATCCCCATCCACCCACACACCCCCTCCCCTCTCTGCCACACTCACGCACCCACCCCCTCCCCTCTCAGCCCCACCCACCCACCCACCCCCCTCCCCTCTCATCCCCATCCACCCACACACCCCCTCCCCTCTCTGCCTCACCCACCCCCGGACCTCTCAGCCCCACCAACCATCCCCCTCCCCTTTCAGCCCCACCCACCCAACCCCCTCTCAGCCCCACGCACCAACCAAACCCCCCCTCTCAGCCCCACCCAACCAAGAACCCCCTCCCCTCTCAGCCCCACCCACCCACCCACTCCATCCCCTCTCAGCCCCACCCACCCACCCACCTCATCCCCTCTCAGCCCCACCCACCCACCCACCCCATCCTCTCTCATCCCCACCCACCCACCCACCCCATCCTCTCTCATCCCCACCCAACCCATCCCATCTCAAACCTCCCACCCAGCACCTCCACTCTCAGCCCCAGCCACACACCCACCCCCTCCCCTCTCAGCCCCTCCCAACCACCGACCCCCCCCTCTCAGCCCCACCCACCCACCCACCCAACCCCTCCTCTCTCAACCCCACCCAACCCGTCCCATCTCAAACCCAGCCTCCCACCCAGCACCTCCCCTCTCAGCCCCTCCCACCCACCGACCCCCTCCCCTCTCAGCCCCACCGACCCAGCCACCTCCTACCCTCCCAGCTCCACCCTCCCACCCACCCCCTCCCCTCTGAGTCCCACCCAATCATCAACACCCTCCGCTCTCAGCCCCACCCATTCCGTCCCCTATCAGCCCCTCCCACCCACCCTCCCCCTCCCCACTCATCCCCCTCCACCCACACCACCCCTACCCTCTCAGACCCAAACTCCCTCACCCTCCCCTCTCAGACCCCCCCACCCACCCCCTCCCCTCTCAGCACCACCCACCCACCCACCCACCCCCTCCCCTCTCCCCTCTCAGCCCCAACCACCCCTCCCCTCCCTGCTCCACCCAACCACCCACCCGCTCCCCTCTCAGCCCCACCCACCCACACACCTCCTCCACACACCTAACACGAACCCTCTCGGCCCTACCCAACCCCCCCTCCCCTCACAGCCCCACCCACCCACACACCTCCACCCCTCAGCCCCACCCACCCACTCAACCCCTCCCCTCATAGCCCCAACCACTCACACACCAAGCCCCTCCCCTCTCATCTCCAGCCACTACCCTCCCAAAACCACCCCCTCCCCTCTCAGCCCCTCCCACACACACACTCCCTCCCCTCTCAACCCCACCCACCAACCCACCCCCTCCCCTCTCACCACCGCCCACCCCACCCACCCAACCTCGCAGCCCCAGCGAACAACCCAACCCCTCCAATCTCTGCCCCACCCTCCCACACACTCCCTCCCCTCTCAGCCCCACCCACCCACCCCCTCCCCTCTCAGCTCCACCCACCCACTCCCCTCTCAGCCCCACGCACCCACCCTCCCCCTCCCCTCTCAGCAACACCCACACACCCTCTCCCCACTCAGACCGAAACACCCACCCACCACTTCCCCTCTCATCCCCACCCACACTCCCCCTCCGCTCCCAGCCCCACCCACCCACCCACCCACTCCCCTCTCAGCCCAACCCACCCACACTCCCACCCCCACCCCACTAAGACCCAGCCACCCACCAACACTTCCCCTCCACTCTCAGCCCCACCCACCCCCTCCCCTCTCAGCCCCACACACCCACCCACCCCCTCCTCTCTCAGCCCCACCCACTCACCCACCCCCTACCCCCCCAGCCCCACGCACCCACCCAGCCCCATCCCTCCCAGCCCCACCCACCCACCCACCCACTCCCTTCTGCTGCACACCCACCGGCCCCCTCCCCTCTCCGCCCCAGCCACCCACCCACACCCACCCCTCCCAGCCTGACCCACCCAACCACCCCTCCCCTCCCTACACCCCCACCCACCCACACCCTCCTCTCTCAGCCACACCCACCAACACACCCCAACCCCCGCCCCTCTCAACCCTACCCAACCACCCCCTCCCATCTCCACCCCACCTACACACTCCCTCCTCTCACAGCCCAACTCCCCCACACACCAACCCACTCCCCACTCAGCCACACCCACCCACCCCCTCCCCTCACAGCCCCATCCAGCCAACCACTCACCCCCTCCCCTCACAGCCCACACACCCACTTACCAACCCACTCGCCTCTCAGCCGCACCCATCCACTCCCCTCTCAGCCCCACCCACCCACCACCTCCGCACTCAGCCACACTCATCCCCTCCCCTCTCGGCCCCACCCACCCAACCACACCCTCCCCTCTCAGCCACACCCACCCACCACCACCGCCTTCAGCCCCACCCATCCCCTCCCCTCTCAGCACCAGCCAAACACCCACCACCTCCCCTCTCAGCCCCACACACCCACCCACACCAACCCCTCTCAGCCCCACCCACCCACAACCTCCCCTCTCAGCCCCACCCATCCCCTCCCCTCTCAGCCCCACCCACCCACCCACCACCTCCCCTCTCAGCCCCACCCACCCAACCACACACTCCCCTCTCAGCCCCACCCACCCAGCACCTCCGCTCTCAGCCCCACCCTTCCCATCCCCTCTCAGCCCCACCCAACCACTCACCACCTCCCCTCTCAGCTCCACCCACTCAACCACACACTCACCTCTCAGCCCCACCCACACATCACCTCCCCTCTCAGCCCCACCCACCCAACCACACACTCCCCTCTCAGCCCCACCCACCCAGCACCTCCGCTCTCAGCCCCACCCTTCCCATCCCCTCTCAGCCCCACCCAACCACTCACCACCTCCCCTCTCAGCTCCACCCACTCAACCACACACTCACCTCTCAGCCCCACCCACACATCACCTCCCCTCTCAGCCCCACCCACCCACGCACCCTCTCCCATCTCAGCCCCACCCACCCACCCACCCCATCCCCTCTCATCCCCACACCCTCCCCTCTCAACGCCACCCAATTACCCACCCCCACCCCACTCAGCCCCAGCCACCCACCAACACACCCCCTCCCCTCTCAGCCCCACCCACCCCCTCCCCTCCCAGTCCCACGCACCCACACACCCCCACCCCTCTCAGCCACACCCACCCACCCACCCCCTCCCCTCTCAGCCCCACCCACTCCCTCCCCTCCCAGCCCCAAGCACCCACACACCCCCTCCCCTCTCAGCCCCACCCACCCACCCCCTCCCCTCTCAGCCCCACCCACCCATCCCCTCCCCTCTCATCCCCATCCACCGACCCACCCCCACCCCTCTCAGCCCCACCAACCAACCCACCCGCTCCCCTCTCAGCCCGACACACCCACCCTCCCCCTCCCCTCTCAGCATCACCCACGCACCCCCTCCCCTCTCAGCCGCACCCACCCACCACCACCCCTCTCAGCCCCACCCATCCCCTCCACTCTCAGTCCCACCCACCCAACTACACCCCCCCTCTCAGCACCACCCACCCACGACCTCCCCTCTCAGCCCCACTCACCCACCCACACCAACCCCTCTCAGCCCCACCCACCCACCACCTCCCCTCTCAGCCCCTCCCACCCAACCACCACCTCCCCTCTCAGCCCCACCCACTCAACCACACTCTCCCCTCTCAGCCCCACCCACCCACCCACCACCTCCGCTCTCAGCCCCACCCACCCATCTACACCAACCCCTCTCAGCCCCACCCACCCACCCACCCATCCACTCCCCTCTCAGCCCCACCCATTTACCCACACACTCCTTCGCCTCTCAGCACCACCCACCCACCCACCCCCTCCACTCTCAGCCCCACCCACCCACCAAACGCCTACCATCTCAGCCCCACCCACTCACATCCTCCCCTCTCAGCCCTACCCACCCAGCTCCTCCCCTCTCAGCCCCACCCACCCACTATTCCCTCCCCTCTCAGTCCCACCCAAACACCCACCCCCTCCCCTCTAGGCCCACCCACCCACCCACCCCCTCCCCTCTAGGCCCACCCAGCCACCCACCAAGCCCCTACCCTCTCAGCCTGAATAACACACCCACCCCCTCCACTCTCAGCCCCTCCCACCCACCCACCCCCTCCCCACTCAGCCCGACACTCCCACCCACCCCCTCCACTCAGCGCAACCCACCCACCGAAACCCTCCCCTCTCAGCCCCACCCACCCACCCACCCCCACCCCACTCAGCCCCAGCCACCCACCCACCCCCACCCCATTCAGCCCCAGCCACCCAGCAACACACCCCCTCCCCTCTCAGCCCCACCCACCCCCTCCCCTCCCAGCCTCATGCACCCACACACCCCCTCCCCTCTCAGACACACCCACCCATCCACCTCCTCCCCTCTCAGCCACACCCACCCACCCCCTCCCCTCTCAGCCCCACCCACCCTCTCCCCTCCTAGCCCCACGCACTCACACACCGCCTCCCCTCTCAGCCCCACCCACCCACCCCCTCCCCTCTCAGCCCCACCCACCCACACACCACCTTAACTCTCAGCCCCACCCACCCACACACCCCCTCCCCACTCAGCCCCCCCCACCCACCCGCTCCCCTCTCAGCCCCCCAAACCCACCCACCAGCTCCCCTCTCAGCCCCACACACCCACCCAACACCTTAACTCTCAGCCCCACCCACCCACCCATCCCCTCGCCTCTCAGCCCCACCCACACCCTCGCCTCTCAGCCCCACCCACCCACCAACCCCCTCCCCTCTCAGCCCCACCCACCCACCCACCCCTCCCCTCTCAGCCCCACCCACCCCTCCTCTCTCAGCCCCACCCACCCCCTCCCCTCTCAGCCCCACTGACCCAATCACCACCACCCCTCTCAGCCCCACCCACCCACCCACCCACGCCATCCCCTCTCAGCCCCACCCACTCCCCTCTCAACCCCACCGACCCCCTCCACTCTCAGCCCCACCCACACACCCACCCCCTCCCCTCTCAGTCCCACTCCCTCCCCTCTCATCCCCACCCACCCATCCACACCCGCCCCTCTCCTCCACACACACCCACTCACAATCTCCCCTCTCAAACCCACCCACAAACCCACATCCTCACCCCCACCCACCCCCTCCCCTCTCAGCTCCCCAAACCCACCCAACACCTCTCATCTCAGCCCCACCCACACACACCGTCCCCTCTCAGCCCCACCCACCCACCCTCCCCCTCCTCTCTCAGCCACATCAACCCACACTCCCCCTCCCCTCTCAGCATCGCCCACACACTCCCTCCCCACTCAGCCCCACACACCCCTATGCATCTCAGCCCCACCCACCCCCTCCACTCTCACACCATCCACCCACCAAACCACGCCCTACCCTCCACTCACAGATCCACCCACCCACCCCCTCCACTCTCAGCACCATACCCTCCCTTCTCAACACCGCAAGCCCACCCCCTCCCCTCTCTGCCCCACCCACCCACCCACAACCTCCCCTCCACTCACAGACCCTCCCCCTCCCCTCTCAGCCCCACCCATGCACCGAAACCCTCCCCTCTCAGTCACATCCACCCACCCACCCTCTCCCGTCTCAGCCCCACCCAAACACACCCCCTCCCCTCTACTTCACACCAACCCATCCCCTCCCCTCTCCTCCACACCCACCCACCGACACTCTCCCCTCTCAAACCCACCCACCCACCCACCCAATCCCCTCTCACCCCCCCACCAACCCCCTCCCCTCTAAGACCCACACAGCCAACCCCTCCCCTCTCAGCCCCACACACCCACACCCTCCCCCCTCAGCCCCACCAACGTACCCACCACCTCAACTCTCAGCCCCACCCACCCACACACCCCCTCCCCACTCAGCCCCACCCACCCAACAACCCGCTCCCCTCTCAGCCCTAACCACCCACTCACCACCTCCCCTCTCAGCACCACCCACCCACCCACCCACACCATCCCCTCTCAGCCCCAGCCCTTCCCCTCTCAACCCCACCGACCCCCTGCACTCTCTGACCCACCCACACACCCACCCCCTCCCCTCTCAGCCCCACCCACCCACCCACCCCCTCCCCTCTCAGCCCCAGCCACCCACCCACCCCCTCCCCTCTCAGCCCACCCACGCACCAAACCACGCTCTACCCTCCTGTCACAGACCCACCCACCCACCCCCTCCACTCTCAGCACCATACCCTCCCTTCTCAACACCGCAAACCCACCACCTCCCCTCTCTGCCCCACCCACCCACCCACCCCCTTACCATCCCCTCACAGACCCACCCACCCACCCACCACCTCCCTTCTCAGCCTCACCCATCCCCTCCACACTCAACCCAACCCAACACATCCCTTCTCAGCCACCCCCACCCCCTCCCCTCTCAGCATCACCCACACACCGAAACCCGCCCCTGTCAGCCACACCCACCCACCCACACTCTCCCCTCTCAAAACCACCCACCCACACACACTCTCCCCTCTCAGTCCCTCCCACCCACACACCACCTTAACTCACAGCCCCACCCACCCACACACCCCCTCCCCTCTCAGCCCCACCCACCCAACACCTCCCTTCTCAGCCCCACCCACACACCCCCTCCCCTCTCAGCCCCACCCACCCACCCTCCCCCTCCCCTCTCAGCCACATCAACCCACCCTCCCCCTCCCCTCTCAGCATCACCCACACACTCCCTCCCCTCTAAGCCCTACACAGCCAACCCCCCACCCTCTCAGCTCTCAGCCCCACCCACACCCTCCCCTCTCAGCCCCACCCACCCACCCCCTCCCCTCTCAGCCCCCCAAACCCACCCAACACCTCCCCTCTCAGCCCCATCCACCCACCCACCACCTTAACTCTCAGCCCCACCCACCCACCTATCCCCTCCACTCTCAGGCCCACTCCCTCTCCTCTCAGACCCACCCAACCCACCCACACCCAGCCTCTCAGCCCCACCCACTCACCCACCCCCTCCTCTCTCAGCCCCACCCATCCCCTCCCCTCTTAGCCCCACTGACCCAATCACCACCACCCCTCTCAGCCCCACCCCCTCCCCTCTCAACCCCACCGACCCCCTCCACTCTCAGCCCCACCCACACACCCACCCCCTCCCCTCTCATCCCCACCCACCCATCCACACCGCCCCTCTCCTCCACAGCCCAAACCACCCGCACACCGACCCCGTCCCCACTCAGCCCCACCCACCCACCCTCTCCCCACACAGCCCCACCCAACCACCCACCCACTCCCCTCTCAGCACCGCACCCACCCCCTCCCTTCTCAGCCCCACCCACCCACCCACCCCCTCCCCACACAGTCCCACCCACCCACCCTCTCCCCTTTCAGCCCCACCCACTCCCTCGCATCTCATCCCCACACTTCCTCCCACCCCCTCCCATCTCATACCAACCCACCCACACACCACCTCCCCTTTCAGCCCCACCCACCCACCCACACCCTACCCTTTCAGCCCCACCCATGCACCCACAAACTCCCCTCTCAGTGCCTCCCACCCACCCACCCCGTCCGCACTCAGCCCCACCCAACCAACTACCTGCTCCAACTCTCAGCACCACCCAACCACCCACCCTTTCCCCTCACAGCCCAAACTACCCACACACCAACAAACTCAGCCACACCCAACCCTCACAGCCCCATCCAGCCAACCACCCAACCCTCCGCTCTTAGCCCCACCCACCCACCCACCCCCTCCCCTCTCAGCCCCACCTACCCAACCCTCCGTTCTCAGCTCCCCAACACACTCAACCCCTCCCATCTCAGCCCCACCTACCCACCAACACCATCCCCTCTCAGCCTCCCACCCAACCACCCCCTCCCCTCTTAGCCCCTCCCACGCACCCACCCACCACTTCCCCTCTCAGCTCCACCCACACACCCCTCCCCTCTCAGCCCCACCCACCCACCCCATCCCCTCTCAGCCCCACCCGCCCACCCACCCCAACCCTTCTCAGCCCCCCCACGCACTCACCCCCTCCTCATCAGCCCCACCCACGCTCCCAACCACACCCCACTCAGCCCCACCCACACAGACACCCCCTCCCCTCTCAGCACCCCAACCCACACACACCCATCCCATCTCAGTCCCACCCACGTACCCACCCACTTCCCTCTCAGCCCAACACACCAACCGACACCCTCCCCTCTCCGTCTCACTCACCCACACACTTCGTCAGCTCTCAGCCCCAGCCACCCACCCTCCCTCTCCCCTCTCAGCCCCACCCACCCACCCAACAGAACCGCTTTCAGCCCCACCCACACACACACCCACCCTCTCCCATCTCAGCCACACCCACCTACACCCTTCAATCACAGGCCCACCCACCCACCCACCCCCACCCCTCTCAGCCCCGCCAACCCACCCACCCCCTCCACTCTCAGCCACACCCACCCACCCAACAGAACCGCTTTCAGCCCCACCCACACACACACCCACCCTCTCCCATCTCAGCCACACCCACCTACACCCTTCAATCACAGGCCCACCCACCCACCCACCCCCTCCCCTCTCAGCCCCACCCACACACACACCCACCCTCTCCCATCTCAGCCACACCCACCTACACCCTTCAATCACAGGCCCACCCACCCACCCACCCCCACCCCTCTCAGCCCCGCCAACCCACCCACCCCCTCCACTCTCAGCCACACCCACCTACACCCTTCAATCACAGGCCCACCCACCCACCCACCCCCACCCCTCTCAGACCCGCCAACCCACTCACCCCCTCCACTCTCAGCCACACCCACCCAATCCCTTCAATCACAGGCCCACCCACCCACCCACCCCCACCCCTCTCAGCACCACCACCCCACCCACGCACTCCCCTCTGAGCCCCACTCACCCACCCACCCAGTCCCTCGTCTCTCAGCCCCACCCACCCACCCACCCCCTCCCCTCTTATATCAACCCAACTTCCCACCCCCTCCACTCACAGCCCCACTCAGCGCCTCACAGCTCCCCTCTCAGCCCCACCAACCCAACTACCGCCTCCCCTCCCATTCACCCCCACCGACCCACTCCCTCCCCTCCCATTCACCCCCACCGACCCACTCCCTCCCCTCACAGCACCCCTCACCCACCCACCCCCTCCCCTCTCAGCACCCCTCACCCACACACCCCCTCCCCTCTCGGCCCCCCCCACCCAACCACCCCCTCCCCACCCACCCCCCCACGCACCCCCTCACCTCTTATCCCGACCCACCCTCCCACACAACCCCTCCACTCACAGCGCCACCCAACGTCCCACACCTCCCCTCACAGCCTACCAACCCAACCAACCCCTCCCCTCCCAGTCACCTCCACGAACGCAACCCCTCCCCTCTCGGCACCCCTCACCCACCCACCCCCTCCCCTCTCAGCTCCACCCACCCATGCACCCCCTCCCCTCTCAGCCCCACCCATCCAACCACCCCCTCCCCTCTCAGCCCCACCCACCCACCCCCTCCGTTCTCGGCCCCGCAACACACTCAACCCCTCCCCTCTCTGCCCAATCCATCCAACCACCCCCTCCCTTCTCAGCCCCCCAACCCACTCACCCCCTCCTCTCTCAGCCTCCCACCCAACCACCCCCTCCCCTCTTATCCCCTTCCAGAAACCCACCCACCCACCACTTCCCCTCTCAGCCCCACCCACACACCCCTCCCCTCTCAGCCCCACCCATGAACACTCCCCCTTGCATTTCAGCACCACCCTCCCGCCCACCCCCTCCCCTCTCAGCCCCGCCCACCAACCCACCCCCTCCCCTCTCTGACCCCCACCCACTCTCCACCTCCCCTCTCAGCCCCACCCACCCACCCACCCCCTCCGCTCTCAGCACCACCCACCCACCCACACCCTCCCCACTCACACCCTCCCCACTCAGCCCCACCCACCCACCAACCCCCTCCCTTCTCAGCCCCACCCACCCACCCACACCCTCCCCACTCAGCCCCACCCACCCACCAACCCCCTCCCCTCTCAGACCCACGCCCTCCCCTCTCATCCCCACCCACCCACTCACCCCCTCCCATCTCAATCCCACCCACGCACATTCCCACTCCCGTCTCAGCCCCACCCACCCAAATACCCACCCCCTCCCCTCTCAGCACACCCACCCACCCCATCCCCTCTCAGGCCCCCCCACCCACACACCCACTCCACTCTTAGCACCCCCACCCACTCACCCCCTCCCTCCTCAGCCCCACCCAGCCACCCACCCCCTCCCCTCATCCCCACCCACGCACCCACCAACTCACACCCTCCCCTCTCAGCCACACCCACGCAACCAAACCCTCCCCTCTCAGCCCCACCCACCATCCCACCAACCCACCCGCTCCCCTCTCCGCCCCCACCACCCACCCTTCCACTCCCCACTCAGACCCCCCTCCCTCCCACTCACCCCCTCCCCTCTCAGCCCCGCCCACCCACCCACACCCTACACTCTCAGCCCCACTCACCCACCCACCACTTCCCCCTCAGCCACACCCACCCACCAACCCCCTCACCTCTTATCCCGACCCACCTTCCCACCCACCCCTTCCACTCACTGCCCCACCCTGCGCCCCAAACCTCCCCTCTCAGCCCCACCAACCCAACCACACACTCCCCTCCCATTCACCCCCACCCACACACCCCCACCCCTCTCAGCACCCCTCACCCACCCACACCCTCCCCTCTCGGCCCCCCCCACCCAACCACCCCCTCCCCTCCCAGCCACCAAAACCCACACTCCCCCTCCCCTCTCAGCCCCCCCACCCCCCCACCCCCTCCGCTCTCAGCCCCCCAACCCACTCACCCCCTCCCCTCTCAGCCTCACCCAACCACCCCCTCCCCTCTCAGACCCCCAACACACTCAACCCCTCCCCTCTCAGCCCAGCCCGCCCACACACCCCCTCCCATCTCAGCCCCACCCACCCACCCTCCCTCTCCCCTCTCAGCCCCGCCCACCCACCCACCCAAACCTCTCTCAGACCCACCCACACAGACATCCCCTCCCCTCTCAGCCCCCCCACGCACTCACCCCCACCTCATCAGCTGCACCCACCCACCCACCCTCTCCCCTCTCAGCCCCACCCACACAGACACCCCCTCCCCTCTCAGCACCCCAACCCACACACACCCATCCCATCTCAGTCCCACCCACGTACCCACCCACTCCCCTCTCAGCCCAACACACCAACCGACACCCTCCGCTCTCAGTCTCACTCACCCACACACCCCGTAAACTCTCAGCCTCAGACACCCATCCTCCCTCTCCCCTCTCAGCCCGACCCACCCACCCAACACAACCCCTCTCAGCCCCACCCACACACGCACACACCCCCTCCCCTCTCAGCCACACCCACCCACCCCCTTCAATCACAGGCCCACCCACCCACACCTTACACTCTCAGCCACACCCAGCGCCCCACAACTCCCCTCACAGCCACTCCCACCCCTCCTCCCTCAGCCCCACCAACCCACCCACCCCCTCCTCTCTCAGCCCCACCAACCCACCCACCCCCTCCTCTCTCAGCCCCACCCACCCACACACCCCATCCACTCTCAGCACCACCCACCCGACCACCCCCACCCCTTTCAGCCCTACCCACCCAACCCCTCCCCTCTCAGCCCCCCAACCACCCACAACTCCCCTCTCAGCCCCCCTCACCCATCCAACCCCTCCCCTCCCAGCCCCACCCCCGCCCCTCTCACTCCACCCCCTCCCCTCTCAGCCCCACCCACCCACACACCCCTCTCAGCCCCACCCACCCACCCACCCCCTGCCCTCCAGTCCCCCTAACCAACCCACCCCCTCCCCTCTCAGCCCACCACCCACACACCCCCTCCCCTCTCAGTCTGACCCACCCACCCACCACTTCCCCTCTCAGCCACACCCACCCACCAACCCCCTCACCTCTTAACCCGACCCACCCTCCCACCCAACTCCTCCACTCACAGCGCCACCCAGTGCCCCACCCCTCCCCTCTCAGCCACCCCCACCCAACCACCCCCTCCCCTCTCAGCCCCCCTCCCCACCCACCCCCTCCCCTCTCAGCCCCCCCACCCAACCACCCCCTCCCCTCTCAGCCCCCCCAACACACTCAACCCCTCCCCTCTCAGCTCTACCCACCCACTCCGTCCCCTCTCAGCCCAACCCGCCCACCCACCCCCTCCACTCTCAGCCCCACCCACCCAACCACCCCCTCCCCTCTGAGCACCAGCCACCCACCCACCACTCCCCTCTCAGCTCCACCCACCTCCTCCCCTCTCAGCCACCCCCACCCACCCAGAACCTCCCCTCTCAGACTCCCCACCCACCCACCCACCACCTCCCCTCACAGCCGCCCCCACCCTCCAACACCCACCCCTCTCAGCCCCCCGACCCATCCACACCCTCCCCTCTCAGCCACCCCAACCAACCCACCCCCTCACCTCTCAGCACCCCCACACACACACACCCTCTCCTCTCAGCCCCACCCACGCACACTCCCCGTCGCATTTCAGCCCCACCCAACCACCCACACCTCCCCTCTCAGCCCCCCCCACCCTTACACCCCCTACCCTCTCAGCCGCACCCACCCTCCCACCCCTCCCATCTCAGCACCCCCACCCACCCACTCCCCTCTCAGCCGCCCCCACCCACCCCTCCCCTCTCTCTCCACATACCTACCGACACCCTCCACTCTCAGCCCCACCCAGCGCCCCACAACTCCCCTCACAGCCACTCCCACCCCTCCTCTCTCAGCCCGACCAACACACGCACCCCCTCCGCTCTCAGCCCCACCCACCCACCCACCCCCTCCCCTCTCAGCCCCCCCACCCACCCACCCACTCCCGTCTCAGCGCCCCCACCCTCCCACCCACTCCCCTCTCAGCCCCCCAACCCACTCACCCCCTCCCCTCTCAGCCCCAGACCCCCTCCCAACCCCTCCCCTCTCAGCCCCACACACGCACCCTCCCACATCCTCCCCTCTCAGCCCCACCCACCCACACACCCCATCCACTCCCAGCCCCACCCACCCAACCACCCCCTCCCCTCTCAGACCCCCCACCAACCCACCCCCTCCCCTCACAGCTCCCCAACCACCCACACCTCCTCTCTCAGCCCCCCTCACCCATCCACCCCCTCCCCTCCCAGCCACCCCCACCCTCCCACCCCCTCCCCTCTCACCCCATCCCCTCTCCTCTCAGTTCCACCCACACAACCACCCCCTCCCCTCTCAGCCCCGCACCCACCCACCCCCTCCCCTCTCAGCGCCCACCACCCACCCACCCCCTCCACTCTCAAACCAACACACCGACCGACACCCTAACCTCTCAGTCTCACCCACCCACACACACAGTCACCTCTCAGTACCCCCACCCACTCACTACCTCCCCTCTCAGCCCCACCCCCACACCCCTCCCCTCTCAGCCCCACCCTGCCATCCACTCCCTCCCCTCTCAGCCCCACCTACACACCCCCTTCAATCACAGCCCCACCCACCCACCCTCTCCCCTCTCATCACCACCACCCCCACCCACCCCCTCCCCTCTCAGCCGCACCCACCCACCCACCCCCTCCCCTCTAAGCCCCACCCAGCCCCTCGCCTCTCAGCCCCACCCACCCACCCAACTCCTCCCCTCTCAGCCCCACCCACCCAACCACCCCCTCCCCTCCCAGCCACACCCACCCACCCTCCCCCTCCCCTCTCAGCCGCCCCCACCCACACACCCCCTCCCCTCTCAGCACCCCCACCCACCCACCCCCTCCCCTCTCAGCCCAACCCCCTCTCATCTCAGCCCCACCCACCCACCCAGCCCCTCACCTCTCAGCACCCCCACCCACTCACTACCTCCCCTCTCAACCCCCGCACCCACCCCCTCCCCTCTAAGCCCCACCCAGCCAAACCCTCCCCTCTCAGCACCCCCCCACCCACTCACCCCCTCCCCTCTCAGCCCCACCCACCACTCCCTCCCCTCTCAGCCCCCCAAACCACTCAACCCCTCCCCTCTCTGCCCAACCCGCCCACCCACCCCCTACCCTCTCAGCCCACCCACCCAACCACTCCCCTCTGAGTCCTGCCGCCCACCCACCCACTCCCTTCTCAGCCCCACCCACGCACACAACCCCTCCCCTCTCAGCCCCACCCACCCACCCATCCCCTCCCTTCTCAGCCCCACCCACCCACCCACCCCCTCCCCTCTAAGCCCCACCCACCCACCCCCTCCCCTCTCATCCCCACCAACCCCCTCCCCTCTCACCCCACTCCCTCCCCTCTCAGCCGGACACACCCACCCCATCCCCTCTCAGCCCCACACTACAACACACCCCCATCCCCTCGCCTCTCAGCGCCACCCACACACCCCCTCCTCTCTCGGCCCCACGCACACAATCACCCACACACTCCCCTCTCAGCCCCACCCACCCACCCACTCCCTCCCCTTTCAGCCCCCCCAACCCACCCACCGCCTCCACTCTCAGCCCCATCACCCACCCTCCCCCTCCCCTCTCAGCACCCTGCACCCACCCACCCCCTCCCCTCTCAGCCCCCCTCACCCACTCACCCCCTCCCCTCTCTGCACCCCCCACCCAACCACCCCCTCCCCTCCCAGTCCCTCAAACCCACACACCCCCTCCCCTCTCAGCAGTCCGACCCACCCACTCCCTCCCCTCTCTGGCCCCCGCACCCACCCACTCCCCCTCCCAGTCCCCCCAACCCACCCAACCCCTCCCCTGTCAGCCCCCTAACCCAGTCACCCCCTCCCCTCTCAGCACTCCCACCCACTCACCATCTCCCCTCTCAGCCCCACCCACGCACACACCCACTCCCCTCTCAGCCCAACCTGCCCAGCCACACCCTCGCCGCTCGGCCACACCCACCAAACCACCCCATCCCCTCCGAGCCCCATCCACCCACACACCCCCTCCCCTCTCAGCCCCACCCATGCACCCATCCCCTCCCATCTCTGCCCCAACATCCCCTCCCCTCTCAGCCCCACCCACCAACCCACCCAACACCTTCCCTCTCAGACACCCCAAACATCCACCCCCTCTTCTCTCAGCCGCCCCCAACCACCAACTCCCTTCCTTCTCAGACCCCCCACCCACCCACTCCCCTGTTAACCCGACCCACACACCCACATTATCCCCTCTCAGCCCCACCCAACCAACCGACAACCTCCCCTCTCAGCCCCACCCGCCCACCCAACCCTCCCATCTCAGCCCCACCCACCCACCCCCTCCCCTCTCAGCCGTACCCACCCACCCACACCTCTCTTAGCCCCACTCACCCACCCACCCCCTCCCCTCTCAGCTGCACCCACCCACCCACAACTCTCTTAGCCCCACCCACCCATGCCCTCCCCTCTCAGACACAACCAGCCACCCACCCCTCCACTCTAAGCCCCACCCACTTCCCCACCCTCCCCCTCAACTCTTATCCTAACCCACTCTCCCACCCACCCCCTCCACTAACAGCCCCACCCAGTGCCCCGCAACTCCACTCACAGCCACTCCCACCCCTCCTCTCTCAGCCCCACCATCCCACCCATTCCCACCCCACACACCCCCTCCCCTCTCAGCACCACCCACCAACACCCTCCCCTCTCAGACCCACCCACCCTCCCAAACCCTCCTCTCTCAGACCCCCCCACCCACCCACCTCCTCGCCTCTCAGCCCAACCCACACACACAACCACTCCCCTCTCAGCCCCACCCCCCTCCCACCCTCTCCCTTCTCAGCCCCAACCACCCAATCACCCCCTCCCCTCTGAGCCCCACCCTCCCACCCACCCCTTCCCCTCACAGCCCCGCCCACGCACCCACCACCTCCCCTCTCAGCCCCACCCACTCACCCATCCCTTCGCATCTCTTCCCCACCGACCCACCCACCCCCTCCCTTCGCAGCTCCACCCACAGACGCACCTGCTCCCCTCTCAGACCCACCCACCGCCACATCCCGTAACCCTCAGCCCAATCCAACCACCCCCTCCCCTCTCAACCCCACCCACCCTCCCCCTCCACTCTCAGCACCAGCCAAACACACCCTCCCCTCTCAGCCCCATCACCCGCCCCTGTCAGCCCACCCACCAAAAAACCCCCACCCCCTCCCCTCTCAGCCCCACCCACCCACACACACCCTCCTCTCTCAGCCTCACCCACTCACACCCTCCCCTCTCAGACCCACCCAACCACCCACCCCCTCCACTCTCAGCCCCACCCACCCTCCCCCTCAACTCTCAGCACCAGCCAAACACACCCTCCCCTCTCAGCCCCATCACCCGCCCCTGTCAGCCCACCCACCAAAACACCCCCACCCCCTCCCGTCTCAGCCCCACCCACTCACCCAGCCCCTCCCCTCTCAGCACCACACACCTACCCACCCAGCCCCTCCCGTCTCAGCCCCACCCACCCACCCAGCTCCTCCCCTCTCAGGCCCACACACCCGTCCACCCCCTCACCTCTCAGCCCCACCCACCCACCCAACCCTTCCCCTCTCATCTCCACCGACCCACCCACCCACCCCCTTCCCTCTCAGCCCCACCCACCACCTCCCCTCTAAGCCCCATCCACCCACCCACACCCTCCACTCTCAGCTCCACCCACGCACACACCCCCTCCCCTCTCAGCCCCACCCACCCACCCACTTCCTACCCTCTCAGCCCCACCCATCCACCCCCTCCCCATTCAGACCGACACACCCACACACCCCCTTCACTCTCAGACCCACCCCTCCACTCTCAGCCCCACCCACCCACACACCCCCTCAACTCTCAGCCCCACCCAACCACACAAACCCTCCCCTCTCAGCCCCACCCACCCACCCACCTCCTACCATCTCTGCCCCACCCATCCACCACCCCCTCCCCTCTCAGTCCCACCCAACCACCCCCTCCCCTCTCAGCCCCACCCTCCCACCCACCCCCTCCCCTCTCAGCCCCACCCTCCCACCCACCCCCTCCCCTCTCAGCCCCACCCAACCACCCAAACATTCCCCCCTCAGCCCCCCCCACCCACCCACCCCCTCCCCTCTCAGCCCCGCCCACCCACACACTCCCCTCTCAGCCCCACACACCCACCCACCCCCTCCCCTCTCAGCCCCATCCACCCACCCACCAACCCCGTCCCCTCTCAGCCACACCCACCCACTCACCCACTCCCTTCTTTGCCCCACCCTCACACCCCCACCTCTCTGAACCCACACACCCACACACCCCCTCACTTCTCAGCCCCACCCACCCACCCTGCCCCTCACCCTCACCCCCAGCCACCCATCCACCCCTCCCCTCTCATCCCCCCCACCCACCCACTTCCTCACTTGTCAGCCCCACCCTCCCACCCACACCATCCCCACTCACGCCCACCATTCTCAGCCCCACACACCCACCGAACCGCACCCCTCTCAGAACAACACATCCCCATCCCTCTCAACACCACCCCACCACCCACACCCTCCTCCCTCAGCCCCACCCACCTTCCCACCCCCTCCCCTCTCAGCCCCACCCACCCAAACACACCCTCCCTATTCAGCCCCAACTACCCAATGACCCACTACACTCTCTGCCCCATGCACCCACCCACCAGCTCCCCTCTTTGCCCCACCCTCCCACCTCAACCCCTCTCAGCCCCACCAACGCTCCCAACCCCTCCCCTCTCATCCCCACCCACCCACCCACCCAACCCCTCCCCTCTCAGCGCAACCCACCCACCCACCCGCTCCTCACACTGCCCCACCCACCCGTACACCCACTCCCCTCTCGGCCCCACCCATGCACTGCCTCCTTTCTCAGCAACACCCACCCACACAGCCCCTCAACTCTCAGCCCCACTGACCCACCCACACCCTCCCCTCTAAGCCCCACCCACCCAGCCACCCCTCCCCTCTCAACGCCACCCACGCACACAGCCCCTCACCTCTCAGCCACAGAAACCCACCCACCCATCCCTTCCCCTCTCAGCCCCACCAACAGACCCACACTCTCCCTCCCCTCTCAGCCCCACCCACCCAATAAGCCCATCCCCACTCAGCCCATCCCACCCACACACACCCTCCCATCTCAGCCACACCCACCCAATCAAACCCACCCCTCTCAGCCCCACCAACTCACAAACCCCCCCATCTCAGCCCCACCCATCCATCCACCCCCTCACCTCTCAGCCCCACCCACCCACCCACCCCCTCACCTCTCAGCCCCACCCACCCATCCACCCCCTCCCCTCTCAGCCCCACCCACCCAGCCACTCCCACCCCTCTCAGACCCAGAAACCCACCGACCCACCCCGTCCAATCTTAAAACCACCAACTCCCCCCTCTCTGCCCCACCCCCTACCCTCTCAGCCCCACACACGCACAGACCAACCCCCTCCCCTCTTAGCCCCACACACCCACGCACCCCCTCCTCTCTCAGTACCACCCAATCATCCCCTCCCCTCTCAGCCCCACCCACCCAGCCACCTCCTCCCCTCTCAGCCCCACCGACCCACCCACCCTCTCCCCACTCAGCGCCACCCACCAACCCCTCCCCACTCATTCCAGCTCCCTCCTATCTCAGCACCAGCCACCCTCGCACCCCCTCCAATCTCAGCCCCACCGACCCACTCACCCCCTCCACACAGCCCCACACACCCACCAACCCCATCACCTCTCCCCTCTCCCCTCTCAGCCCCCCCAAGAATCCACCCCCTCCCCACACAACCCAACCCACCCTCCTCCCATCTCAGCCCAACCCCTCCCGTCCTAGCCCCACCCACCCACCAACCCCCTCCCCTCTCAGCCCCACCCACCCACCCTCTCCCATCTCAGCCCCAGCCACCCTCCCACCCCCTCGATTCTTAGCCCCACCCACCCACCCACCCCCTCCTCTCTCAGCAACACCCAACCACCCACCCCCTCCCCTCTCAGCCCGATGCACCCACCCACACGCTCCCCTCACCCCTGTCAGCCCCCCCAGCCATCACCCCATTCCTTCACAGCCCCACCCACCCACCGAACCCCTCCCATCTCGGCCCGACCAACCCACCCACCCCCTCGCCTCTCAACCCCACCCACCCAAAGAACCCCTCCTCTCTCAGCCCCACCCACCCCCACCCACCCCTCTCAGCCCCACCCTCACACACACACCATCCCATCTCAGCCCCACCCATCCACTCAACTCCTCCGCTCCTAGCCCCACCCACACACCCAGCCCCTCCCCTCAGCCACACCCACCCACCCACTTCCTCCCCTCCCAGCCCCACCACCTTCCCTCTCACACCCACCCGCCCCCTCCCCTCTCAGCCCCACCCACCCACCCTGCCCCTCACCCTCACCCCCAGCAACCCAACCACCCCTCCCCTCTCATCCCCCCCACCCACCCACTTCCTCACTTCTCAGCCCCACCCTCCCACCCACACCCTCCCCACTCACCCCCACCATTCTCAGCCCCACACACCCACCGAACCGCACCCCTCTCAGAACAACACATCCCCACCCCTCTCAACACCACCCCACCACCCAACCACACCCTCTCAGCCCCACCCACCTTCCCTCCTCCCCTCTCAGCCCCACACACCCACCCATCCCTTCGCCTCTCAGGCCAACCCACCCCCTCCTGTCTCAGCCACACCCACCCACCACACCCTCCCCTTTCATCCCCACCCAATAACACACCCCCTCCCTTCTCAGCCCCACCCACCCACCCAACGCCTCCCCTCTCAGCCCCACCCACCCACCCAAACCCTCCCCACTCTGCCCCAACCCCTCCCCTCTCAGCCCCACCCACCCACCCACACACCCCCTCGCCTGTCAGCCCCACCCACCCACCCCCTCCCCTCTCATTCCCACCCACCCAAACACACCCTCCCTACTCAGCTCCAACCACCACTGACCCACTACACTCTCTGCCCCTGCACCCACCCACCATCTCCCCTCTTTGCCCCACCCTCCCACCTCCACCCCTCTCAGCCCCACCGACCCTCCCAACCCCTCCGCTCTCATCCCCACCCACCCACCCACCCAACCCCTCCCCTCTCATCCCCACCCAACCCCTCCCCACTCTGCCCCACCCACCCGTCCACCCACTCCCCTCTCAGCCCCACCCATGCACTGCCTCCTCTCTCAGCACCACCAACCCACACAGCCCCTCACCTCTCAAACCACTGACCCACCCACACCCTTCCCACTCAGCCCCACCCACCCAACCGCTCCCCTCTCATCCCCACCCACTCACACCCTCCCCTCTAAGCCCCACCCACCCACCCACCCCTCCCCTCTCAACCCCACCCACGCACACAGCCCCTCACCTCTCAGCCGCAGAAACCCACCCACCCATCCCTTCCCCTCTCAGCCCCACCCACCCATCAAACCCATCCCCACTCAGCCCCACCCACCCACACACATCCTCCCATCTCAGCCCCACCCACCCACCCACCCACCCCATCCCCTCTCAGGCCCATCCCCTCCCCTCTCAACTCCACTCACCCACCCATCCCCTCCCATCTCAGCCCCACTCCCTCCCCTGAGCCCCACCGACCCACCATTCCCCTCCGCTCTCAACCCCTCCCACCCATCTCCTCCTCTCTCAGCCCCAGCGACAAACCAAGCCCTCCCCTCTCAACCCCACCAACCCCCTCCCCTCTCAACCCCACCAACCCCCTCCCCACTCAGCCCCACCCATCCACCCACTAACACCCTCCCCTCTAATCCCTACCCACTCACGCCCTCCCCTCTAAGCCCCACCCACCCACCCCCACCCCTCTCATCCCCACACACTGCCATCTGAGAACCAGCCACCCACTCACGCCCTCCCCTCTCAGCCCAACTCACCCCCTCCCCTCTCAGCCTCACCCACTCACAAACCCCCTCCCCTCTCAGAACCACACACCCAACTACCCACCATCTCGCCTCTCAGCCCCACCCACCGACCCACCCCCTACCCTCTCAGCCATACCCACCCACCCAAACCCACCCCTCTCAGCCCCACCAACTCACAAACCCCCTCCCATCTCAGCCCCACCCATCCATCCACCCCCTCACCTCTCAGCCCCACCCACCCATCCACTCCCTCCCCTCTCAGCCCCACCCAGCCAGCCACTCCCTCCCCTCTCAGACCCAGAAACCCACCGACCCACCCCGTCCAATCTTAAAACCACCCCCTCCCCTCTCAGCCCCACCCCCTACCCTCTCAGCCCCACACACGCACAGATCAACCCCCTCCCCTCTCAGCCCCACCCGCGAACCCACCCACCCCCCCCTCATCCCCACCCACCCAGCCACCTCCTCCCCTCTTAGCCCCACTGACCCACCCACCCGCTCCCTGCTCAGCCCCACCCACCAAACCCATCCCCTCTCAACGCTACACCCTCCCATCTCAGTCCCACACACCCACCACCCCCTCCCATCTCAGCCCCAGCCACCCTCCCACCCCCGCAACTCTCAGCCCCACACACCCAAACCCTCTGCACTCAGCCCCACCCATCCAACCACACCATCCCCTCTCCCCTCTCAGCCCCCCCACCCACTACCCCATTCCATCTCAGCCGCACCCACACACCCCCATCCATCTCATCCACACCCACCCACCCACCCCCTCCCCTCTCAGCCTCACCCACCCACTGACACGCTCCCCTCTCAGCCCCACCCACCCACCCCCAACCCTCTCAGCCCCACCCTCACACCCACCCCCTCCCATCTCACCCCACTCACCCATCCAACCCCTCCCCTCCTAGCCACACCCACCCACCCACCTCGTCCCCTCTCAGCCCCACCACCTCCCCTCTCAGCCCCACCCACCCACCCACGCCTTCCCCTCTCAGCGCCACCCACCCTGACACTCCATACCCTCTCACACCCACACACCCCATCCCCTCTCAGCCCCACCCACCCACCCACACAACCCCTCCCCAATCTGCACCAGCCACCCAACATCCCCTCCCCTCTCAGCCTCACTGACCCACCCAGACCCTCCCCTCGCAGACCCACCAATCCCTTCCCCTCTTAGCCCCACACACCCACGCACCCCCTCCTCTCTCAGTACCACCCAATCATCCCCGCCCCTCTCAGCCCCACCCACCCACCCACCCCCTCCCCTCTCAGTCCCACCCACCCAGACACCCCCTCCCCTCTCAGCCCCACCCATCCACCCCCTCCCCACTCAGCCCCACCCACCCGCTCTCCTCTCAGCCCAACCCACCCACCCACCCCATCACCTCTCCCATCTCCCCTCTCAGCCCCCCCAAGCACCCACCCCCTCCCCACTCAGCCCCACCCACCCTCCTCCTTCCATCTCAGCTCAACCCCTCCCCTCCTAGCCCCACTCACCCACCCACTTCCTCGTCTCTCAGCCCCACCTACCCACCCTCTCCCATCTCAGCCCCAGCCACCCTCCCAGCCCCTCGATTCTTAGCCCCACCCAGCCACCCACCCCCTCCACTCTCAGCCCCACCCAGCCACCCACCCCCTCCTCTCTCGGCCCCACCCACCCACCCACCCCCTCCCCTCTCAGCCCCACACACCCACCCACACCCTCCCCTCACCCCTGTCAGCCCCCCCACCCATCACCCCATTCCAATCACAGCCCCACCCACCCACCGAACCCCTCCCATCTCGGCCTGACCAACCCACCCACCCCCTCCCCTCTCAACCCCACCCACCAACCAAACCCCTCCCCTCTCAGAACCACCCACCCACCCCCACCCCTCTCAGCGCCACCCTCACACACACACCATCCCATCTCAGCCCCACCCATCCACCCAACCTCTCCCCTCAGCCACACCCACCCACGCATCCCCTCCCCTCTCTACCACACCCACCCACCGAACACCTCCCCTCTCAGCCCCACCCACCCACCCCCACCCCTCTCAGCCTCACCCTCACACACACACCATCCCATCTCAGCCCCACCCATGCACCCAACCCCTCCACTCCTAGCCCCACCCACTCACCCAGCCCCTCCCCTCAGCCACACCCACCCACCCACCCCCTGCCCTCTCAGCCCCACCCACCCACCCCCACCCCTCTCAGCCCACACACCCACCCACCCCCTCCCCTCTCCCCTCTCAGCCCCCCCAACCACCACCCCATTCCATTTCAGCCCCACCCACCCACCCCCATCCATCTCATCCACCCCCACCCACGCACACCCTCCCATCTCGGCCCGACCAACCCACCCACCCCCTCCCCTCCTAGACCCACACACCCACCCACCCCCTACCATCTCAGCCCCAACCACCCACCGACCCCCTCCCCTCTCAGCCCCACCCACCCACCGCCACCCCTCTCAGCCCCACTCTCACACCCACCCCCTCCCATCTCACCCCACCCACCCATCCAACCACTCCCCTCAGCTCCACCCATCCACCCACGCCTTCCCATCTCAGCCCCAACCACCCACACACCCCATCCCCTCTCAGCCCCACCCACACCCTCCCCTCTCAGCCCCAGCCACCCACCCACATTCCCCCTCCCCAATCAGCACCAGCCACCCACCCATCCCCTCCCCTCTCAGCCCCACTGACCCACCCAGAACCTCCCCTCTCAGCACCACCCAATCATCTCCGCCCCTCTCAGCCCCACCCACCCAGCCACCTCCTCCCCACTCAGGCCCACCGACCCACCCACCCCCTCCCATCTCAGCACCAGCCACCCTCACACCCCCTCCACTCTCAGCCCCACCCACCCACCCGCTCCCCACTCAGCCCCACCCACCCGCTCCCCTCTCAGCCCAACCCACCCACCCACCCCCTCACCGCTCCCCTCTCCCCTCTCAGCCCCCCCAAGC
The DNA here is from genome assembly GCA_026770705.1 of Isurus oxyrinchus. Lineage (NCBI taxonomy): Eukaryota > Metazoa > Chordata > Chondrichthyes > Lamniformes > Lamnidae > Isurus > Isurus oxyrinchus. Next base: position 55,858 of record JANJGN010002352.1, read on the forward strand.
ACACACCCCCTCCCCACTCAGCCCCACCCACCCACCCCTTCCCCTCCTAGCCCCACACACCCACCCACCCCCTCACCTCTCAGCCCCACCCACCCACCGACCCCCTCCCATCTCAGCCCCACCCACTCACCCCCTCCCCTCTCAGCCCCATCCACTCCACTCACCCACTACACTGTCAGCCCCACGCACCCACCCACCCGCTCCCCTCTTTGCCCCACCCTCCCATCGCCACCCCTCTCAGCCCCACCCACACAAACACTCCACTCTAAGCCCCACACACCCAACCCCTCCCCTCTTAGTGCAACCCACCCACACACCCCCACCACTCTCAGATCCACCCACCCACCCCCTCCCTTCAGCAACAGCCACCCTCCCACCCCCTCCACTCTCAGCCCCACACACCCACCCAACACCTCCCCTCTCCCCTCTCAGCAGTCCCACCCACCACCCCATTCCATCTCAGCCCCACCCACCCACCAACCCCCTCCCATCTCGGCCCGACCAATCCACTCACCCCCTCCCCTCCTAGAACCACTCACCCACCCACACCCTCCCCTCTCAGCCCCAACCACACACCCCCACCCCTCTCAGCCTCACCCTCACACCCACTCCCTCCCATCTCAGACCCACCCATCCACGCAACCCCTCCCATCCTTGCCCCACCCACTCACCCACCTCCTCCCCGCTCAGCCCCACACACCCTCCCAAATCAGCACCACCCACCCACATACTAACCCCCTCCCCTCTCAAACCCTCCCACCCATCTCCTCCCCTCTCAGCCCCAGCGACAAACCAAGACCTCCCCTCTCAGCCCAACCAACCCCCTCCCCACTCAGCCCCACCCATCCATCCACTCACCCCCTCCCCTCTCATCCCCACCCACTCACCCCCTCCCCTCTAAGCCCAACCCACCCACGCACACTCCAATCATCCCCACCCACCCACCCCCTCCCCTCTCACACCCACCCATCAACCCCTCCCCACTCTGCCCCACCCACCCGTCCACCCACACCCCTCTCAGCCCCACCCACGCTCCCCTCCTCTCTCAGCACCAACCACCCACCCACCCACCCAGGGACGCCCTCCACACCCACTCTCATCCACACCCACTCACCCCCTCCACTCTAAGCCCCACCCACCCACCCACTCTCCTCTGATCCCCACCCACCCACCCCTCCCCTCTCAGCACCACCCACCCACACAGCCCCTCACCTCTCAGCCCCACCCACCCACCCACACCCTCCCCTCTCAGCCGCCCAAACCCACCCACACACCCCCTCCCCACTCAGCCCCACCCACCACCTGCCTTCTCAACCCCATCCACCCCTTCCCCTCTCAGCCCCACCTACAGACACACACACTCCCTCCCCTCCCAGCCCCTCCCACCCACACACACCCTCCCCTCTCAGCCCCACCAACCCATCCCCTCACATCTCAGCCCCACTCCCTCCCCTCAGCCCCACCGTCCCACCGACCACCTCCTCTCTCAACCCCTCCCCTTTCAGCCCCAGCGACAAAACAAGCCCTCCCATCTCAGGCCCACCCTATCCACTCTCAGGCCCACCCCCCTCTCAACCCCACCCCCTCGCATCTCAGCCCCACCCACCCCCTCCCCACTCAGCCCCACCCATCCACCCACTCACCCCCTCCCCTTTCTTTCCCACATGCTCCCATCTGATCCCCAGCCACCCACACCCCCCTCTCAGCCCCACCCACCTTCCCTCCTCCTCCCCTCTCAGCCCCACACACCCACCCATTCCTTCCCCTCTCAGGCCAACCCAGCCCCTCCTGTCTCAGCCACACCCAGCCACCACCCCCTCCCCTCTCATCCCCACCCACCCACCCACCCCCTCCCCTCTCTGCCCCACCCACCCACCCACACACCCCCTCCCCTCTCAGCCCCACCCACCCAAACACACCCTCCCTACTCAGCCCCAACCACCCAATGACCAAGTACACTCTCTGCCCCACGCACCCACCCACCAGCTCCCCTCTCAGCCCCACCACACACCCACCCATCCCATCCCCTCTCAGGCCCATCCCACTCCCCTCTCAACCCCACTCACCCACCCATCCCCTCCCATCTCAGCCCCACTCCCTCCCCTGAGCCCCACCGACCACCATCCCCCTCCGCTCTCAACCCCTCCCACCCATCTCCTCCTCTCTCAGCCCCAGCGACAAACCAAGCCCTCCCCTCTCAACCCCACCAACCCCCTCCCCACTCAGCCCCACCAACCCCCTCCCCACTCAGCCCCACCCATCCACCCACTCACAGCCTCCCCTCTAATCCCTACCCACACACCCCCTCCCCTCTAAGCCCAACCCACCCACCCCCACCCCTCTCATCCCCACACGCTCCCATCTGAGAACCAGCCACCCACTCACGCCCTCCCCTCTCAGCCGCACCCACCCACCCAATCCCACCCCTCTCAGCCTCACCCACTCACAAACCCCCTCCCCACTCAGCCCCACCCACCGACCCACCCCCTACCCTCTCAGCCACACCCACCCACCCAAACCCGCCCCTCTCAGCCCCCACCAACTCACAAACCCCCTCCCATTTCAGACCCACCCACCCATCCACCCCCTCACCTCTCAGCCCCACCCACCCAGCCACATCCTCCCCTCTCAGACCCAGAAACTCACCGACCCACCCCGTCCAATCTTAAAACCACCACCTCCCCTCTCAGCCCCACCCCCTACCCTCTCAGCCCCACACACGCACAGACCAACCCCCTCCCCTCTCAGCCCCACCCGCGAACCCACCCACCCCCCCCTCATCCCCACCCACCCAGCCACCACCTCCCCTCTTAGCCCCACTGACCCACCCACCCGCTCCCTGCTCAGCCCCACCCACCAAACCCCTCCCCTCTCAACACTACACCCTCCCATCTCAGCCCCACCCACCCACCACCCCCGTCCCATCTCAGGCCCAGCCACCCTCCCACCCCCTCAACTCTCAGCCCCGCCCACCCAACCCCTCTGCACTCAGCCCCACCCACCCACCCACACCCTCCCCTCTCAGCCCCCCCACCCACTTCCCCATTCCATCTCATACACACCCACCCACCCACCCCCTCCCATCTCGGCCCGACCAACCCACCCACCCCCTCCCCACTCAGCCCCACCCACCCACCGACACCCTCCCCTCTCAGCCCCACCCACCCACCCCCAACCCTCTCAGCCCCACCCTCACACCCACCCCCTCCCATCTCACCCCACCCACCCATCCAACCCCTCCCCTCCTAGCCACACCCACCCACCCACCTCATCCCCTCTCAGGCCCAGCCCCTCCCCACCCCTCTCAACCCCACTCAACCACCCATCCCCTCCCATCTCAGCCCCACCCACCCACTCCCACCCCTCTCAGCCCCACCCTCACACCCACCCCCTCCCATCTCACCCCACCCACCCATCCAACCACTCCCCTCCTAGCCACACCCACCCACCCACCTCGTCCCCTCTCAGCCCCACCACCTCCCCTCTCAACCCCACCCCACCCACCCATGCCTTCCCCTCTCAGTGCCACACACCCTGACACTCCTTACCCTCTCACACCCACACACCCCATCCCCTCTCAGCCCCAACCACCCACCCCACACTCCCCCTCCCCAGCACCAGCCACCCACCATCCCCTCTCCTCTCAGCCCCACTGACCCACCCAGGACCCTCCCCTCGCAGACCCACCTATCCCTTCCCCTCTTAGCCCCCACACACCACGCACCCCCTCCTCTCTCAGTACCACCCAATCATCCCCGCCCTCTCAGCCCCACCACCCACCAACCCCCTCCCCTCTCAGCCCCACCCACCCAGCCACCTCCTCCCCTCTCAGCCCCACACCGACCCACCCACCCCCTCCCCACAGCCCCACACACCCACCCACCCCACCCCACTCAGCCCCCACCCACCCACCCCCTCCCCACTCAGCCCCACCCACCCACCCCCCTCCCCTCTCAGCCCCACCCACCCCCTCCCCGCTCAGCGCCTCCCAGCAACCCCCTCCCCACTCTTCCCAGCTCCCTACTATCTCAGCACCAGCCACCCTCGCACCCCCTCCACTCTCAGCCCCACCCACCCACTCACCACCTCCCCACAGCCCCACACACCCACCCACCCCCTCCCCACTCAGCCCCACCCACCCACCCCCACCCCACTCAGCCCCACCTACACACCCCCTCCCCACTCAGCCCCACCCACCCTCTCCCCTCTCAGCCCCACCCACCCACCCCCACCCCTCTCAGCCCCACCCACCCAAACACACCCTCCCTACTCAGCCCGAACCACCCAATGACCAAGTACACTCTCTGCCCCACGCACCCACCCACCAGCTCCCCTCTTTGCCCCACCCTCCCACCTCCACCCCTCTCAGCCCCACCGACCCTCCCAACCCCTCCCCTCTCATCCCCATCCACCCACCCACCCAACCCCTCCCCTCTCAGCGCAACCCACCCACCCACCCCCTCCCCACTCTGCCCCACCCACCCGTCCACCCACTCCCCTCTCAGCCCCACCCATGCACTGCCTCCTCTCTCAGCACCACCCACCCACACAGCCCCTCACCTCTCAGCCCCACCGACCCACCCACACCCTCCCCACAGCCCCACCCATCCACCCACTCACACGCTCCACTCTAAGCCCCACCCACCCATCCCCTCCCTCTCATCCCCACCCACTCACCACCCTCTCCTCTAAGCCCCACCCACCCATCCACCCCTCCCCTCTCAACCCCACCCACGCACACAGCCCCTCACCTCTCAGCCGCAGAAATCCACCCACACATCCCTTCCCCTCTCAGCCCCACCCGCCCAATAGCCCATCCCCACTCAGCCCCACCCACCCACACACACCCTCCCATCTCAGCCCCACCCACCCACCCACCCAGCCCATCCCCTCTCAGGCCCATCCCTTCCCATCTCAGCCCCACTCCCTCCCCTGAGCCCCACCGACCCACCATCCCCCTCCGCTCTCAACCACTCCCACCCATCCCCTCTCTCAGCCCCAGCGACAAACCAAGCCCTCCCCTCTCAACCCCACCAACCCCCTCCCCACTCAGCCCCACCCATCCACCCACTAACACCCTCCCCTCTAATCCCTACCCACTCACCCCCTCCCCTCTAAGCCCAACCCACCCACCCCCACCCCTCTCATCCACACACGCTCCCATCTGAGAACCAGCCACCCACTCACGCCCTCACCCTCTCAGCCCAACTCACTCACCACCTCCCCTCTCAGCCTCACCCACTCACAAACCCCCTCCCCTCTCAGACCCACACACCCAACTACCCACCATCACGCCTCTCAGCCCACCCACCGACCCACCCCCTACCCTCTCAGCCACACCCACCCACCCAAAACCCACCCCTCTCAGCCCCACCAACTCACAAACCCCCTCACATCTCAGCCCCACCCATCCATCCACCCCCTCACCTCTCAGCCCCCACCCACCCATCCACCCCCTCCCCTCTCAGCCCCACCCACCCAGCCACTCCCACCCCTCTCAGACCCAGAAACCCACCGACCCACCCCGTCCAATCTTAAAACCACCCCCTCCCCTCTCTGCCCCACCCCCTACCCTCTCAGCCCCACACAGGCACAGACCAACCCCCTCCCCTCTCAGCCCCACCCGCGAACCCACCCACTCCCCCTCTCATCCCCACCCACCCAGCCACCTCCTCCCCTCTTAGCCCCACTGACCCACCCACCCGCTCTTTGCTCAGCGCCACCCACCAAACCCCTCCCCTCTCAACCCTACACCCTCCCATCTCAGCCCCACCCACCCACCACCCCCTCCCATCTCAGGCCCAGCCACCCTCCCACCCCCTCAACTCTCAGCCCCGCCCACCCAACCCCTCTGCACTCAGCCCCACCCACCCACCCACACCATCCCCTCTCCCCTCTCAGCCCTCCCACCCACTACCCCATTCCATCTCATCCACACCCACGCACCCACCCCCCTCCCATCTCGGCCCGACCAGCCCACCCACCCCCTCCCCTCTCAGCCCCACCCACCCACCGACACCCTCCCCTCTCAGCCCCACCCACTCACCCCCAACCCTCTCAGCCCCACCCTCACACCCACCCCCTCCCATCTCACCCCACCCACCCATCCAACCCCTCCCCTCCTAGCCACACCCACCCACCCACCTCAACCCCTCTCCAGCCCCACCCCCTTCTCTCTCAGCCCCACCCACCAACCCAACCCCTCCCCTCTCAGCCCCACCCACCCAATCACACCCTCCCTACTCAGCCCCAACCACCCACTGACCCACTACACTCTCTGCCCCTGCACCCACCCACCATCTCACCTCTTTGCCCCACCCTCCCACCTCCACCCCTCTCAGCCCCACCAAACCTCCCAACCCCTCCCCTCTCATCCCCACCCACCCACCCAACCCCTCCCCTCTCATCCCCATCCACCCACCCACCCCCCCAACCCCTCCCCTCTCAGCGCAACCCACCCACCCACCCCCCTCCCCCACTCTGCCCCAACCACCCGTCCACCCCACTCCCCTCCCAGCCCAACCCATGCACTGCCTCCTCTCTCAGCACCACCAACCCACACAGCCCCTCACCTCTCAGCCCCACCGACCCACCCCACACCCTTCCCACTCAGCCCCACCCATCCACCCACTCTCCCCGCTCCACTCTAAGCCCCACACACCCAACCCCTCCCCTCTCATCCCCACCCACTCACACCCTCCCCTCTAAGCCCCACCCACCCACCCACCCCTCCGCTCTCAACCCCACCCACGCACACAGCCCCTCACCTCTCAGCCGCAGAATCCCACCCACCCATCCCTTCCCCTCTCAGCCCCACTCCCTCCCCTGAGACCCACCGAGCCACCATCACCTCCGCTCTCAACCCCTCCCACCCATCTCCTCCTCTCTCAGCCCCACCGACCCACCATTCCCCTCCGCTCTCAACCCCTCCCACCCATCTCCTCCTCTCTCAGCACCAGCGACAAACCAAGCCCTCCCCTCTCAACCCCACCAACCCCCTCCCCACACAGCCCCACCCATCCACCCCACTAACACCCTCCCCTCTAATCCCTACCCACTCACCCCCTCCTCTCTAAGCCCAACCCACCCACCCCCACCCCTCTCATCCCCACATGCTCCCATCTGAGAACCACCCACCCAATCCCACCCCTCTCAGCCTCACCCACTCACAAACCCCCCTCCCCTCTCAGACCCACACACCCAACTACCCACCACCTCGCCTCTCAGCCCCACCCACAGACCCACCCCCTACCCTCTCAGCCACACCCACCCACCCAAACCCGCCCCTCTCAGCCCCACCAACTCACAAACCCCGTCCCATCTCAGCCCCACCCACCCTTCCACCCCCTCCACTCTCAGCCCCACCCACCCAGCCACTCCCTCCCCTCTCAGACCCAGAAACCCACTGACACCCTCCCCTCTCAGCCTCACCCACCCACCCCCACCCCTCTCAGTCCCACCCTCACACCCACCCCCTCCCATCTCACCCCACCCACCCATCCAACCCCTCCCCTCCTAGCCACGCTCACCCACCCACCTCATCCCCTCTCAGCCCCACCACCTCCCCTCTCAGCCCCACCGACCCACCCACCCCCACTCCATTCAGCCCCACCCACCCACCCCCCTCCCCACTCAGCCCCAGCCACCCACCCCACTCCCCACTCAGCCCCACCCACCCGCTCCCCTCTCAGCCCAACCCACCCACCAACCCCCTCCCTCTCAGTCCCACCCACCCAGCCACCTCCTCCCCTCTCAGCCCCATCGACCCACCCACCCCCTCCCCGCTCAGCGCCACCCACCAACCCCTCCCCACTCTTCCCAGTTCCCTCCTATCTTAGCACCAGCCACCCTCGCACCCCCTCCTCTCTCAGCCCAACCCACACACCCCCTCCCCACTCAGCCCCACCCACCCTCTCCTCTCTCAGCCCAACCCACCCACCCACCCCATCACCTCTCCCCTCTCCCCTCTCCCCTCTCAGCCCCCCCAAGCACCCATCCCCTCCACACTCAGCCCCACCCACACAACCCCCTCCCCACTCAGCCCCACCCACCCTCCTCCTCCCATCTCAGCCCCACTCACCCACCCACCCCCTCGCCTCTCAGCCCCACCCACCCACCGACCCACTTCCCTCTCAGCCCACCCACCAACCCCCTCCCCTCTCACCCCCACCTACCCACCCTCTCCCATCTCAGCCCCAGCCACCCTCCCACCCCCTCGATGCTTAGCCCCACCCACCCACCCTCCCACCCCCTGCTCTCTCAGCCCCACCCACCCACCCACCCACCCCCTGCTCTCTCAGCCCCACCCACCCACCTCCTCCCCTCTCAGCCCCACACACCCACCCACACCCTCCCCTCACCCCTGTCAGCCCCCCCACCCATCACCCCCATTCCAATCACAGCCCCACCCACCCACCGAACCCCTCCACTCCTAGCCCCCACCCACTCACCCAGCCCCCTCCCCTCAGCCACACCCCACCCACACACCCCCTCCCCTCTCAACCACACCCACCCACCGAACCCCTCCCCTCTCAGCCCCACCCACCCTCCCCCACCCCTCTCAGCCCCACCCTCACACCCACACCATCCCATCTCAGCCCCACCCATCCACCCAACCGCTCCACTAGCCCCACCCCACTCAACCAGCCCCTCCCCTCAGCCACACCCACCCACCCACCCCTCCCCTCTCATCCTCCCCACCCACCCACTTCCTCACTTCTCAGCCCCACCCTCCCACCCACACCCTCCCCAGTCACCCCCCACCATTCTCAGCCCCACACCCCCACCGAACCGCACCCCTCTCAGCACAACCCACCCTCACCCCTCTCAACACCACCCCACCACCCACACCCCCCCCCTCAGCCCCACCCACCTTCCGTCCTCCTCCCCTCTCAGCCCCACACACCCACCCATTCCTTCCCCTCTCAGGCCAACCCACCCCCTCCTGTCTCAGCCACACCCAGCCACCACCCCCTCCCCTCTCATCCCCACCCAATAACACACCCCCTCCATTCTCAGCCCCACCCACCCACCCACCTCCTCCCCTCTCAGCCCCACCCACCCACCCACCCCCTCCCCTCTCAGCTCCACCCACCCACCCCCTCCCCTCTCAGACCCACCGACCCTCCCAACCCCTCCCCTCTCATCCCCCACCCACCCACCCACCCCAACCCCTCCCCTCTCAGCGCGACCCACCCACCCACCCCCTCCCCTCTCAGCGCGACCCACCCACCCACCCCCTCCCCACTCTGCCCCACCCACCCGTCCACCCACTCCCTCTCAGCCCCACCCATGCACTGCCTCCTCTCTCAGCACCACCCACCCACACAGCCCCTCACCTCTCAAACCACCGACCCTCCCAAACCCTCCCCACTCAGCCCCACCCATCCACCCACTCACACGCTCCACTCTAAGCCCCACCCACCCAACCCCTCCCCTCTCATCCCCACCCACTCACACCCTCCCCTCTAAGCCCCACCCACCCACCCCTCCCCTCTCAACCCCACCCACGCACACAGACCCTCACATCTCAGCCGCAGAAACCCACCCACCCATCCCTTCCCCTCTCAGCCCCACCCACCCATCAAACACATCCCCACTCAGCCTCACCCCACCGACACACACCCTCCCATCTCAGCCCAACCCACCCACCCACCCATCCCATCCCCTCTCAGGCCCATCCCACTCCCCTCTCAACCCCACTCACCCACCCATCCCCTCCCATCTCAGCCCCACTCCCTCCCCTGAGCCCCCACCGACCCACCATCCCCCTCTGCTCTCAACCCCACCCACCCATCTCCTCCTCTCTCAGCCCCAGCAACAAACCAAGCCCTCCCCTCTCAACCCCACCAACCCCCTCCCCACTCAGCCCCACCAATCCTCCCACTAACACCCTCCCCTCTAATCCCTACCCACTCACCCCCTTCCCCTCTAAGCCCAACCCACCCACCCCCCCACCCCTGTCATCCCCACACGCTCCCATCTGAGAAACCAGCCACCCACTCACGCCCTCTCCTCTCAGCCCAACTCACTCACCCCCTCCCCTCTCAGCCGCACCCCACCCACCCCCAATCCCACCCCTCTCAGCCTCACCCACTCACAAACCCCCTCCCCTCTCAGACCCCACACAACCAACTACCCACCACCTCCCCTCTCAGCCCCCACCCACCGACCCACCCCCTACCCTCTCAGCCACACCCACCCACCCAAACCCGCCCCTCTCAGTCCCACCAACTCACAAACCCCGTCCCATCTCAGCCCCACCCATCCATCCACCCCCTCCACTCTCAGCCCCACCCACCCAGCCACTCCCTCCCCTCTCAGACCCAGAAACCCACCGACCCACCCCGTCCAATCTTAAACCACCACCTCCCCTCTCAGCCCCACCCCCTACCCTCTCAGCCCCACACACGCACAGATCAACCCCCTCCCCTCTCAGCCCCACCCGCGAACCCACCCACCCCCCCTCATCCCCACCCACCCAGCCACCACCTCCCCTCTTAGCCCCACTGACCCACCCACCCGCTCCCTGATCAGCTCCACCCACCAAACCCCTCCCCTCTCAACCCTACACCCTCCCATCTCAGCCCCACCCACCACCACCACCTCAACTCTCAGCCCCAGCCACCCTCCCACCACCTCAACTCTCAGCCCCACACACCCAACCCCTCTGCACTCAGCCCCACCCACCCCACCCACACCATCCCCTGTCAGCCCCAACCACTCACCCCCTCCCCTCTCAGACCCAACCACCCACCCCCACCCCTCTCAGCCTCACCCTCACACCCACTCCTCCATCTCAGCCCCACCCATCCACGCAACCCCTCCCCTCCTAGCCCCACCCACTCACCCACCTCCTCCCCGCTCAGCCCCACACACCCTCCCAAATCAGTACCACCCACCCACACACTAACCCCCTCCCCTCTCAAAACCCTCCCACCCATCTCCTCCCCTCTCAGCCCCAGTGACAAACCAAGCCCTCCCTTCTCAGCCCTAACAACCCCCTCCCCACAGCCCCACCCATCCATCCACTCACCCCCTCCCCTCTCATCCCCACCCACTCACCCCCTCCCCTCTCATCCCCACCCACTCACCCCCTCCCCTCTAAGCCCAACCCACCCACGCACACTCCAATCATCCCCCACCCACCCACCCCCTCCCCTTTCACCCCCACCCATCAACCCCTCCTCACTCTGCCCCACCCACCCGTCCACCCACACCCCTCTCAGCCCCACCCACGCTCCCCTCCTCTCTCAGCACCAACCACCCACCCACCCAGGGACGCCCTCCCCTCTCATCCACACCCACTCACCCCTCCACTCTAAGCCCCACCCACCCACCCACCTCTCCTCTGATCCCCACCCACCCACCCCTCCACTCTCAGCACCACCCACCCACACAGACCCTCACCTCTCAGCCCCACCCTCACCCTCCCCTCTCAGCCGCCCAAACCCACCCACACACCCCCTCCCCACTCAGACCCACCCACCACCTGCCTTCTCAACCCATCCACCCCCTTCCCCTCTCAGCCCCACCTACAGACCCACACACTCCCTCCCCTCCCAGCCCCACCCCACCCACACACACCCTCCCCTCTCAGCCCCACCAACCCATCCCCTCACATCTCAGCCCCACTCCCTCCCCTCAGCCCCACCGACCCACCGACCACCTCCGCTCTCAACCCCTCCCACCCATCTCCTCCCCTCTCAGCCCCAGCGACAAACCAAGCCCTCCCATCTCAGGCCCACCCCCTCTCAACCCCACCCCCTCCCATCTCAGCCCCACCCACCCCCTCCGCTCTCAGCCCCACCCCACCCACCCACTCATCCCCTCACCTCTAAGCCCTACCTACCCACACTCTCCCCTCTAATCCGCATCCACCCACCCCCTCCACTCTCAGCCCCACCCACCCAGCCACTCCCTCCCCTCTCAGACCCAGAAACCCACCGACCCACCCCCGTCCAATCTTAAAACCACCACCTCCCCTCTCAGCCCCCACCCCCTACCCTCTCAGCCCCACACACGCACAGATCAACCCCCTCCCCTCTCAGCCCCACCCCCTACCCTCTCAGCCCCACACACGCACAGATCAACCCCCTCCCCTCTCAGCCCTCTCCCCTACCCTCTCAGCCCCACACACGCACAGACCAACCCCTTCCCCTCTCAGCCCCACCCGCGAACCCACCCACCCCCCCTCATCCCCCATGCACCCAGCCACCACCTCCCCTCTTAGCCCCACTGACCCTCCCACCCGCTCCCTGATCAGCTCCACCCACCAAATCCCCTCCCCTCTCAACCCTACACCCTCCCATCTCAGCCCCACCCACCACCACCCCCTCCCACTCAGCCCCAGCCACCCTCCCACCACCTCAACTCTCAGCCCCGCCCACCCAACCCCTCTGCACTCAGCCCCACCCACCCACCACACCCTCCCCTCTCAGCCCCCGCCCACCCAACCTCCTCTGCACTCAGCCCCACCCACCCACCCACACCATCCCCTCTCCCCTCTCAGCTTCCCCACCCACGACCCCATTCCATTTCAGTCCCCCCCACACACCCCATCCATCTCATCCACACCCACCCACCCACCCCCTCCCATCTCGGCCCGACCAACCCACCACCCACCCCCTCCCCTCTCTGCCCCACCCTCACACCCACCCCCTCCCATCTCACCCCACCCACCCATCCAACCCCTCCCCTCCTAGCCACACCCACCCACCCACCTCATCCCCTCTCAGGCCCAGCCCCTCCCCCTCCCCTCTCAACCCCACTCAACCACCCATGCCTTCCCCTCTCAGCGCCACCCACCCTGACACTCCTTACCCTCTCACACCCACACACACCCATCCCCTCTCAGCCCCCAACCACCCACCCACACTCCCCCTCCCCAATCTGCACCAGCCACCCACCATCCCCCTCCCCACAGCCCCACTGACCCACCCAGACCCTCCCCTCGCAGACCCACCTATCCCTTCCCCTCTTAGCCCCACACACCCACCCACCCCCCACCCCTCTCAGCCCCACCCTCACACCCCACACCATCCCATCTCAGCCCCCACCCATCCCCCCAACCGCTCCACTAGCCCCACCCACTCAACCAGCCCCTCCCCCTCAGCCACACCCACCACCCACCCCTCCCCTCTCATCCTCCCCACCCGCCCACTTCCTCACTTCTCAGCCCCACCCTCCCCCCACACCCTCCCCAGTCACCCCCACCATTCTCAGCCCCCACACACCCACCGAACCGCACCCCTCTCAGCACAACCCACCCTCTACCCCTCTCAACACCACCCCACCACCCACACCCCCCCCTCTCAGCCCCACCCACCTTCCCTCCTCCTCCCCTCTCAGCCCCACAAACCCACCCATTCCTTCCCCTCTCAGGCCAACCCACCCCCTCCTGTCCTCAGCCACACCCAGCCACCACCCCCTCCCCTCTCATCCCCCCCCAATAACACAGCCCTCCATTCTTAGCCCCACCTACCCACCCACCCCCTCCCCTCTCATCCCCACCCAATAACACACCCCCTCCAATCTCAGCCCCACCCCACCCACCCACCTCCTCCCCTCTCAGCCCCACCCACCCACCCACCCCCTCCCCTCTCAGCTCCACCCACCCACCCCCTCCCCTCTCAGCTCCACCCACCCACCCAAACCCTCGCCTCTCAGCCCCACCCACCCACCCCCTCCCCTCTCAGCTCCACCCACCCACCCAAACCCTCCCCTCTCTGCCCCACCCACCCACCCCCTCCCCTCTCAGCCCCACCCACCCACACACCCCCTCCCCTCTCAGCCCCACCCACCCACCCACCCCCTCCCCTCAGCCCCACCCCCACCCGAACACAACCTCCCTACTCAGCCCCAACCCCCCCAATGACCAAATACACTCTCTGCCAAACGCACCCCACCCACCAGCTCCCCTCTTTGCCCCACCCTCCCACCTCCACCCCTCTCAGACCCACCGACCCTCCCAACCCCTCCCCTCTCATCCCCACCCACCCACCCACCCAACCCCTCCCCTCTCAGCGCGACCCACCCACCCACCCCCTCCCCACTCTGCCCCCACTCACCCGTCCACCCACTCCCTCTCAGCCCCACCCATGCACTGCCTCCTCTCTCAGCACCACCCACCCACACAGCCCCTCACCTCTCAAACCACCGACCCTCCCAAACCCTCCCCACTCAGCCCCACCCATCCACCCACTCACACGCTCCACTCTAAGCCCCACCCACCCAACCCCTCCCCTCTCATCCCCACCCACTCACACCCTCCCCTCTAAGCCCCACCCACCCACCCACCCCCTCCCCTCTCAACCCCACCCACGCACACCAGACCCTCACCTCTCAGCCGCAGAAACCCACCCACCCATCCCTTCCCCTCTCAGCCCCACCCACCCATCAAACACATCCCACTCAGCCCCACCCACCCAATAAAGCCCCATCCCCACTCAGCCCCACCCACCGACACACACCCTCCATCTCAGCCCAACCCACCCACCCACCCATCCCATCCCTCTCAGGCCCATCCCACTCCCCCTCTCAACCCCACTCACCCACCCATCCCCTCCCATCTCAGCCCCACTCCCTCCCCTGAGCCCCACCGACCCACCATCCCCCTCTGCTCTCAACCCCACCCACCCATCTCCTCCTCTCTCAGCCCCAGCAACAAACCAAGCCCTCCCCTCTCAACCCCACCAACACCCCTCCCCACTCAGCCCCACCAATCCTCCCACTAACACCCTCCCCCTCTAATCCCTACCCACTCACCCCTCCCCTCTAAGCCCAACCCACCCACCCCCACCCCTGTCATCCCCACACGCTCCCATCTGAGAACCAGCCACCCACTCACGCCCTCTCCTCTCAGCCCAACTCACTCACCCCCCTCCCCTCTCAGCCGCACCCACCCACCCAATCCCACCCCTCTCAGCCTCACCCACTCACAAACCCCCTCCCCTCTCAGACCCACACAACCAACTACCCACCACCTCCCCTCTCAGCCCCACCCACCGACCCACCCCCTACCCTCTCAGCCACACCCACCCACCCAAACCCGCCCCTCTCAGCCCCACCAACTCACAAACCCCCTCACCTCTCAGCCCCACCCACCCAGCCACTCCCTCCCCTCTCAGACCCAGAAACCCACCGACCCACCCCGTCCAATCTTAAAACCACCACCTCCCCTCTCAGCCCCACCCCCTACCCTCTCAGCCCCACACACGCACAGATCAACCCCCTCCCCTCTCAGCCCTCTCCCCTACCCTCTCAGCCCCACACACGCACAGACCAACCCCTTCCCCTCTCAGCCCCACCCGCGAACCCACCCACCCCCCCCCTCATCCCCATGCACCCAGCCACCACCTCCCCTCTTAGCCCCACTGACCCACCCACCCGCGCCCTGATCAGCTCCACCCACCAAACCCCTCCCCTCTCAACCCTACACCCTCCCATCTCAGCCCCACCCACCACCACCCCCTCCCATCTCAGCCCCAGCCACCCTCCCACCACCTCAACTCTCAGCCCCGCCCAACCCAACCCCTCTGCACTCAGCCCCACCCACCCACCCACACCCTCCCCTCTCAGCCCCGCCCACCCAACCCCTCTGCACTCAGCCCCACCCACCCACCCTACACCATCCCCTCTCCCCTCTCAGCTTCCCCACCCACTACCCCATTCCATTTCAGTCCCCCCCACACACCCCCATCCATCTCATCCACACCCACCCACCCACCCCCTCCCATCTCGGCCCCGACCAACCCACCCCACCCCCTCCCCTCTCAGCCCCACCCTCACACCCCACCCCCTCCCATCTCACCCCCACCCACCCATCCAACCCCTCCCCTCCTAGCCACACCCCACCCCACCCACCTCATCCCCTCTCAGGCCCAGCCCCTCCCCTCCCCTCTCAACCCCACTCAACCACCCATGCCTTCCCCTCTCAGCGCCACCCACCCTGACACTCCTTACCCTCTCACACCCACACACCCCATCCCCTCTCAGCCCCAACCACCCACCCACACTCCCCCTCCCCAATCTGCACCAGCCACCCACCATCCCCTCCCCCACAGCCCCACTGACCCACCCAGACCCTCCCCTCGCAGACCCACCTATCCCTTCCCCTCTTAGCCCCACACACCCACCCACCCCCCACCCCTCTCAGCCCCACCCTCACACCCACACCATCCATCTCAGCCCCACCCATCCCCCCAACCGCTCCACTAGCCCCACCCACTCAACCAGCCCCTCCCCTCAGCCACACCCACCCACCCACCCCTCCCCTCTCATCCTCCCCACCCGCCCACTTCCTCACTTCTCAGCCCCCACCCTCCCACCCACACCCTCCCCAGTCACCCCCACCATTCTCAGCCCCACACACCCACCGAACCGCACCCCTCTCAGCACAACCCACCCTCACCCCTCTCAACACCACCCCACCACCCACACCCCCCCCTCTCAGCCCCACCCACCTTCCCTCCTCCTCCCCTCTCAGCCCCACAAACCCACCCATTCCTTCCCCTCTCAGGCCAACCCACCCCCTCCTGTCTCAGCCACACCCAGCCACCACCCCCTCCCCTCTCATCCCCCCCCAATAACACAGCCCTCCATTCTTAGCCCCCCTACCCACCCACCCCCTCCCCTCTCATCCCCACCCAATAACACACCCCCTCCATTCTCAGCCCCACCCACCCACCCACCTCCTCCCCTCTCAGCCCACCCACCCACCCCACCCCCTCCCCTCTCAGCTCCACCCACCCACCCCCTCCCCTCTCAGCTCCACCCACCCACCCAAACCCTCGCCTCTCAGCCCCACCCACCCACCCCCTCCCCTCTCAGCTCCACCCACCCACCCAAACCCTCCCCCTCTCTGCCCCACCCACCCACCCCCTCCCCTCTCAGCCCCACCCACCCACACACCCCCTCCCCTCTCAGCCCCCACCCACCCACCCCACCCCCTCCCCTCAGCCCCACCCACCCGAACACAACCTCCTACTCAGCCCCAACCCCCCAATGACCAAATACACTCTCTGCCAAACGCACCCACCCACCAGCTCCCCTCTTTGCCCCACCCTCCCACCTCCACCCCTCTCAGACCCACCGACCCTCCCAACCCCTCCCCTCTCATCCCCACCCACCCACCCACCCAACCCCTCCCCTCTCAGCGCGACCCACCCACCCACCCCCTCCCCACTCTGCCCCACTCACCCGTCCACCCACTCCCCTCTCAGCCCCACCCATGCACTGCCTCCTCTCTCAGCACCACCCACCCACACAGAGCCCCTCACCTCTCAAACCACCGACCCTCCCAAACCCTCCCCACTCAGCCCCACCCATCCACCCACTCACACGCTCCACTCTAAGCCCCACCCACCCAACCCCTCCCCTCGCATCCCCACCACTCACACCCTCCCCTCTAAGCCCCACCCACCCACCCACCCCCTCCCCCTCTCAACCCCACCCACGCACACAGACCCTCACCTCTCAGCCGCAGAAACCCACCCACCCATCCCTTCCCCTCTCAGCCCCACCCACCCATCAAACACATCCCCACTCAGCCCCACCCACCCAATAAGCCCATCCCCACTCAGCCCCACCCACCGACACACACCCTCCCATCTCAGCCCAACCCACCCACCCACCCATCCCATCCCCTCTCAGGCCCATCCCACTCCCTCTCTCAACCCCACTCACCCACCCATCCCCTCCCATCTCAGCCCCACTCCCTCCCCTGAGCCCCTCCGACCCACCATCCCCCTCTGCTCTCAACCCACCCACCATCTCCTCCTCTCTCAGCCCAGCAACAAACCAAGCCCTCCCCTCTCAACCCCACCAACCCCCTCCCACTCAGCCCCACCAATCCTCCCACTAACACCCTCCCCTCTAATCCCTACCCACTCACCCCCTCCCCTCTAAGCCCAACCCACCCACCCCCACCCCTGTCATCCCCACACGCTCCCATCTGAGAACCAGCCACCCACTCACGCCCTCATCCTCTCAGCCCAACTCACTCACCCCCCTCCCTCTCAGCCGCTCCCACACCCACCCAATCCCACCACCCTCTCAGCCTCACCCACTCACAAACCCCCTCCCCTCTCAGACCCACACAACCAACTACCCACCACCTCCCCTCTCAGCCCCACCCACCGACCCACCCCCTACCCTCTCAGCCCACACCCACCCACCCAAACCCGCCCCTCTCAGCCCCACCAACTCACAAACCCCCTCACCTCTCAGCCCACCCCACCCAGCCACTCCCTCCCCCTCTCAGACCCAGAAACCCACCGACCCACCCCGTCCAATCTTAAAACCACCACCCTCCCCTCTCAGCCCCACCCCCTACCCTCTCAGCCCCACTCACGCACAGATCAACCCCCTCCCCTCTCAGCCCTCTCCCCTACCCTCTCAGCCCCACACACGCACAGACCAACCCCTTCCCCTCTCAGCCCCACCCGCGAACCCACCCACCCCCCCCCTCATCCCCCATGCCACCCAGCCACCACCTCCCCTCTTAGCCCCACTGACCCACCCACCCACGCCCTGATCAGCTCCACCCACCAAACCCCTCCCCTCTCAACCCTACACCCTCCCATCTCAGCCCCACCCACCACCACCCCTCCCATCTCAGCCCCCAGCCACCCTCCCACCACCTCAACTCTCAGCCCCGCCCACCCAACCCCTCTGCACTCAGCCCCACCCACCCACCCACACCCTCCCCTCTCAGCCCCGCCCACCCAACCCCTCTGC
>JANJGN010002354.1:0-74533 GCA_026770705.1 Isurus oxyrinchus
CTCTCTCCCTCTCTACACTTCCTGCCTCTCTCTCCCCCTCTCTACACTTCCTCCCTCTCTCTCCCTCTCTACACTTCCTCCCTCTCTCTCCCCCTCTCTACACTTCCTCCTCTCTCTCCCCCTCTCTACACTTCCTCCCTCTCTCTCCCTCTCTCTACACTTCCTCCCTCTCTCCCACTCTCTACACTTCCTCCCTCTCTCTCCCCCTCTCTACACTTCCTCCCTCTCTCTCCCCCTCTCTACACTTCCTCCCTCTCTCTCCCTCTCTACACTTCCTCCCTCTCTCTCCCCCTCTCTACACTTCCTCCCTCTCTCTCCCCCTCTCTACACTTCCTCCCTCTCTCTCCCCCTCTCTACACTTCCTCCCTCTCTCTCCCCCTCTCTACACTTCCTCCCTCTCTCTCCCTCTCTCTACACTTCCTCCCTCTCTCTCTCCCCCTCTCTACACTTCCTCCCTCTCTCTCCCTCTCTACACTTCCTCGCTCTCTCTCCCCCTCTCTACACTCCCTCCCTCTAATTCTCACTCCCCACCCTTTCTCCCTCCCTCCACCTCCTCCCCCATCTCACCCCTCCATCATCATCCTTTCCCTGTCTCGCTCTCCCACAACATCTCTCTCTCCACCATTTCTCTCCCTCTCCCTCTGTTACATTTCCCTCTCTCTGTCCAAGGTATCCCGGCAGGGACCAGCTCTCCAATGAAATCCACCTCCTCAACAGCGCCAAGGATGAAGCGAGCTGGAAACCGGCTATAGAATCCAGGGGTTCAGAGGCACGTCCCAGCGATGAGGGGGGAATCAAGTCCATCAGGACTGGAATGTACAGGGATAGAATGGGACACACGGAGATCGGGGAGAACTCGTCCCTGTCTCTCTTCCAGTCAAGAACATCCAAAAGAAACGGCAAAGTAGACACAAGTTCATCTCTCACCTCAAGGATGCAAATTGAAGCTCTCCCTCAGTCTTGACCCTCCGACAGTGCAGCACTCCCTCAGTACTGACCCTCCGACAGTGCAGCACCTTCTCGGTACTGACCCTCCGACAGTGCAGCACTCCCTCAGTACTGACCATCCGACAGTGCAGCACTCCCTCAGTACTGACCCTCCGACAGTGCAGCACTCCCTCAGTACTGACCCACCGACAGTGCAGCACTCCCTCAGTACTGACCCTCTGACAATGCAGAAATCCCTCAGTACTGACATTCCGACAGTGCAGTACTCCCTCAGTACTGACCCTCGGACAGTGCAGCACTCCCTCAGTTCTGACCCTCCGACAGTGCGGCACTCCCTCAGTACTGACCCTCCGACAGTGCAGCACTCCCTCAGTACTGACCCTCCGACAGTGCAGCACTCCCTCAGTACTGACCCTCCGACAGTGCAGCACTCCCTCAGTATGACCCTCCGACAGTGCAGCCACTCCCTCAGTACTGACCCTCCGACAGTGCAGCACTCCCTCAGTACTGACCCTCCGACAGTGCAGCACTCCCTCAGTACCGAACCTCCGACAGTGCAGCACTCCCTCAGTACTGACCCTCGGACAGTGCAGCACTCCTTCAGTTCTGACCTCCGACAGTGCAGCTCTCCCTCAGTACTGACCCTCCGACAGTGCAGCAACTCCCTCAGTACTGACCCTCCGACAGTGCAGCACTCCCTCAGTATGACCCTCCGACAGTGCAGCACTCCCTCTGTACTGACCCCCTGACACTGCAGCACTTCCTCAGTACTGACCCTCTGACAGTGCAGCACTCCCTCAGTACTGAACGTCCGACAGTGCAGCACACCCTCAGTACTGACCCTCCGACAGTGCGGCACTCCCTCACTATTGACCTTCTGACAGTGCAGCACTCCCTCAGCACTGACCCTCCGAAAGTGCAGCGCTACCTCAGTACTGACCCTGCGACAGTGCAGCACTCCCTCAGTACTGACCCTCCGACAGTGCAGCTCTCCCTCAGTACTGACATTCCGACAGTGCAGCACTCCCCACAGTACTGACCCTCTAACAGTGCAGCACTCCCTCAGTACTGACCCTCCGACAGTGCAGCACTCCTTCAGTACTGACCCTCCGACGCTGCGGCACTCCCTCACTACTGACCCTCTCACAGTGCAGCACACCCTCAGCACTGACCCTCCGACAGTGCAGCGCTCCCTCAGTACTGACCCTCCGACAGTGCAGCGCTCCCTCTGTACCGACCCTCCGACAGTGCAGCACTCCCTCAGTACTGACCATCCGACAGTGCAGCACTCCCTCAGTACCGACCCTCTGACAGTGCAGCACTCCCTCAGTACTGACCCTCTGACAGTGCAGCACTCCCTCAGCACTGACCCTCCGACAGTGCAGCGCTCCCTCAGTACTGACCCTCCCGACAGTGCAGCGCACCCTCAGTACTGACCCTCCGACAGTGCAGCACTCCCTCAGTACCGACCCTCCGACAGTGCAGCAATCCCTCAGTACTGACCCTCGGACAGTGCAGCACTCCCTCAGTACTGACCCTCTGACAGTGCTGCAGTCCCTCAGTACTGAACCTCGGACAGTGCAGCACTCCCTCAGTACTGACCCTCCAACAGTGCAGCACTCCCTCAGTACTGACCTTCTGACAGGGCAGCACTCCCACAGTACGGATCCTCTGACAGTGGAGCACTCCCTCTGTGGCGTATATTAAAATTGTACGAGAATCTATGGCCAATGTATCAGTTCAAAATTCATGATTTAAAACTATAACTTTCTGTTACAGATATGCATGGATTATATTTCTCAATAAACTATATAATGGATGCTATACCCCTTAATATACACAGGGGCTGCTATTCTCTAGAATAACACAGGGGCTGCTATTTTCTATAATATACATAGGGACTGCTATTCTCTATAATATACACAGGAGCTGCTATTCTCTATAATAAACACAGGGGCTGCTATTCTCTATAATATACACAGGGGCTGCTATTCTCTATAATATACACAGGGACTGCTATTCTCTACAATATACACAGGGGCTGCTATTCTCTGCAATATACACAGGGGCTGCTATTCTCTATAATATACACAGGGGCTGCTATTCTCTATAACATACACAGTGACTGCTAATCACTATAATATACACAGTAGCTGCTAATCGCTATAATATACACGGGGACAGCTATTCGCTGTAATATACACAGTAGCTGCTAATCGCTATAATATACACGGGGACAAGCTATTCTCTATAATATACACAGGGACTGCTATTCTCTATAATATACACAGGGACTGCTATTCTCTATAATATACACAGGGACTGCTAATCTCTATAATATACACAGGGGCTGCTATTCTCTATAATATATACAGGGGCTGCTATTCTCTATAATATACAGAGGGACTGCCTATTCTCTATAATATACACAGGGACTGCTATTCATAATAATATACACAGGGACTGCTATTCTCTATAATATACACAGGCTGCTATTCTGTATAATATACACAGGGACAGCTATTCTCTATAATATACACAGGGACTGCTATTCTCCATAATATACACAGGGGCTGCTATTCTCTATAATATACACAGGGACTGCTATTCTCTATAATATCCACAGGGACTGCTATTCTCTATAATATACACAGGGGCTGCTATTCTCTATAATATACATAGGGACTGCTATTCTCTATAATATACACAGGGACTGCTATTCTCTATAATATACACAGGGGCTGCTATTCTCTATAATATACACAGTGACTGCTATTCTCTATAATATACACAGGGACTGCTATTCTCTATAATATACACAGGGACTGCTATTCCTCTGTAATATACAGAGAGACTGCTAATCTCTTTAATATACACAGGGACTGCTATTCTCTATAATATACACAGGGGCTGCTATTCTCTATAATATACACAGTGTCTGCTATTCTCTATAATATACACAGGGACTGCTATTCTCTATAACATACACAGGGACTGCTATTCTCTATAATATACACAGGGGCTGCTATTCTCTATAATATACACAGGGACTGCTATTCTCTATAATATACACAGGGACTGCTATTCTCTATAATATACACAGGGACTGCTATTCTCTATAATATACACAGGGGCTGCGAATCTCTATAATATACACAGGGACTGATATTCTCTATAATATACACAGGGACTGCTATTCTCTATAATATACACAGGGGACTGCAATTCTCAATAATATACACAGGGGCTGCTATTCTCTATAATATACACAAGGACTGCTATTCTATATAATATACACAGGGACTGCTATTCTCTATAATATACACAGGGGCTGCTATTCTCTATAATATACACAGAGGCTGCTATTCTCTATAATATACACAGGGACTGCTATTCTCGATAATATACACAGGGGCTGCTATACTCTATAATATACACAGGGGCTGCTATTCTCTATAATATACACAGGGACTGCTATTCTCTATAATATACACAGGGACTGCTATTCTCTATAATATACACAGGGACTGCTATTCTCTATAATATACACAGGGACTGCTATTCTCTATAATATACACAGGACTGCTATTCTATATAATATACACAGGGGCTGCTATTATCTATAATATACACAGTGTCTGCTATTCTCTATATATACACAGGGGCTGCTATTCTCTATAATATACACATGGACTGCTTATTCTGTATAATATACACAGGGGCTGCTATTCTCTATAATACACACAGGGACTGCTATTCTCTATAATATACACAGGGGGCTGCTATTCTCTATAATATACACAGGAGCTGCTATTCTCTATAATATACACAGGGACTGCTATTCTCTATAATATACACAGTGACTGCTATTCTCTATAATATTCACAGGGGCAGCTATTCTCTATAATATACACAGGGACTGCTATTCTCTATATATACACAGGGGCTGCTATTCTCTATAACACACACAGGGGCTGCTATTCTCTATAATATACACTAGTGCCGCTATTCTCTATAATATACACAGGGGCCTGCTATTCTGTATAATATACACAGGGGCTGCTATTCTGTATAATATACACAGGGACTGCTATTCTCTATAATATACACAGGGACTGCTATTCTCTATAATATACACAGGGACTGCTATTCTCTATAATATACACAGGGGCTGCAATTCTATATAATATACACAGGGACTGCTATTCTCTATAATATACAGGGGCTGCTATTCTCTATAATATACACAGGGACTGCTATTCTCTATAATATACACAGGGGCTGCTATTCTCTATAATATACACAGGGACTGCTATTCTCTATAATATACACAGGGACTGCTATTCTCTATAATATACACTGGGACTGCTATTCTCTATAATATACACAGGGACTGCTATTCTCTATAATATACACAGGGACTGCTATTCTCTATAATATACACAGGGACTGCTATTCTCTATAATATACACAGGGACTGCTATTCTCTAAAATATACACAGGGACTGCTATTCTCTATAATATACACAGGGACTGCTATTCTGTATAATATACACAGAGGCTGCTATTCTCTATAGTATACACAGGGACTGCTATTCTCTATAATATACACAGGGGCTGCTATTCTCTATAATATACACAGGGACTGCTATTCTCTATAATATACACAGGGGCTGCTATTCTCTATAATATACACAGGGACTGCTATTCTCTATAATATACACAGGGGCTGCTATTCTCTATAATATACACAGGGACTGCTATTCTCTATAATATACACAGGGACTGCTATTCTCTATAATATACAGAGGGACTGCTATTCTCTATAATATACACAGGGGCTGCTATTCTCTATAATATACACAGGGGCTGCGAATCTCTATAATATACACAGGGACTGATATTCTCTATAATATACACAGGGACTGCTATTCTCTATAATATACACAGGGACTGCAATTCTCAATAATATACACAGGGGCTGCTATTCTCTATAATATACACAAGGACTGCTATTCTATATAATATACACAGGGACTGCTATTCTCTATAATATACACAGGGGCTGCTATTCTCTATAATATACACAGAGGCTGCTATTCTCTATAATATACACAGGGACTGCTATTCTCGATAATATACACAGGGGCTGCTATACTCTATAATATACACAGGGGCTGCTATTCTCTATAATATACACAGGGACTGCTATTCTCTATAATATACACAGGGACTGCTATTCTCTATAATATACACAGGGACTGCTATTCTCTATAATATACACAGGGACTGCTATTCTCTATAATATACACAGGGGACTGCTATTCTATATAATATACACAGGGGCTGCTATTATCTATAATATACACAGTGTCTGCTATTCTCTATATATACACAGGGGCTGCTATTCTCTATAATATACACATGGACTGCTATTCTGTATAATATACACAGGGGCTGCTATTCTCTATAATACACACAGGGACTGCTATTCTCTATAATATACACAGGGGCTGCTATTCTCTATAATATACACAGGAGCTGCTATTCTCTATAATATACACAGGGACTGCAATTCTCTATAATATACACAGGGACTGCTATTCTCTATAATATACACAGTGACTGCTATTTCTCTATAATATTCACAGGGGCAGCTATTCTCTATAATATACACAGGGACTGCTATTCTCTATATATACACAGGGGGCTGCTATTCTCTATAATATACACAGGGGCTGCTATTCTCTATAACACACACAGGGGCTGCTATTCTCTATAATATACACTAGTGCCGCTATTCTCTATAATATACACAGGGGCTGCTATTCTGTATAATATACACAGGGGCTGCTATTCTGTATAATATACACAGGGACTGCTAATTCTCTATAATATACACAGGGACTGCTATCTCTATAATATACACAGGGACTGCTATTCTCTATAATATACACAGGGGCTGCAATTCTATATAATATACACAGGGACTGCTATTCTCTATAATATACACAGGGGCTGCTATTCTCTATAATATACACAGGGGACTGCTATTCTCATTAATATACACAGGGGCTGCTATTCTCTATAATATACACAGGGACTGCTATTCTCTATAATATACACAGGGACTGCTATTCTCTATAATATACACTGGGACTGCTATTCTCTATAATATACACAGGGACTGCTATTCTCTATAATATACACAGGGACTGCTATTCTCTATAATATACACAGGGACTGCTATTCTCTATAATATGCACAGGGACTGCTATTCTCTAAAATATACACAGGGACTGCTATTCTCTATAATATACACAGGGACTGCTATTCTGTATAATATACACAGAGGCTGCTATTCTCTATAGTATACACAGGGACTGCTATTCTCTATAATATACACAGGGGCTGCTATTCTCTATAATATACACAGGGACTGCTATTCTCTATAATATACACAGGGGGCTGCTATTCTCTATAATATACACAGGGACTGCTATTCTCTATAATATACACAGGGGCTGCTATTCTCTATAATATACACAGGGACTGCTATTCTCTATAATATACACAGGGACTGCTATTCTCTATAATATACACAGGGACTGCTATTCTCTATAATATACACAGGGACTGCTATTCTCTATAATATACACAGGGACTGCTATTCTATATAATATACACAGGGGCTGCTATTATCTATAATATACACAGGGACTGCTAATCTCTATAATATACACAGGGGCTGCTATTCTCTATAATATACACAGGGGCTGCTATTCTCTATAATATACACAGGGACTGCTATTCTCTATAATATACACAGGGACTGCTATTCATAATAATATACACAGGGACTGCTATTCTCTATAATATACACAGGCTGCTATTCTGTATAATATACACAGGGACAGCTATTCTCTATAATATACACAGGGACTGCTATTCATAATAATATACACAGGGACTGCTATTCTCTATAATATACACAGGGACTGCTATTCTCTATAATATACACAGGGACTGCTATTCTCTATAATATACACAGGGGCTGCTATTCTCTATAATATACACAGGGTCTGCTATTCTCTATAATATCCACAGGGACTGCTATTCTCTATAATATACACAGGGGCTGCTATTCTCTATAATATACATAGGGACTGCTATTCTCTATAATATACACAGGGACTGCTATTCTCTATAATATACACAGGGGCTGCTATTCTCTTTAATATACACAGTGACTGCTATTCTCTATAATATACACAGGGACTGCTATTCTCTATAATATACACAGGGACTGCTATTCTCTGTAATATACAGAGAGACTGCTAATCTCTTTAATATACACAGGGACTGCTATTCTCTATAATATACACACGGGCTGCTATTCTCTTTAATATACACAGTGTCTGCTATTCTCTATAGTATACACAGGGACTGCTATTCTCTATAACATACACAGGGACTGCTATTCTCTATAATATACACAGGGGCTGCTATTCTCTATAATATACACAGGGACTGCTATTCTCTATAATATACACAGGGACTGCTATTCTCTATAATATACACAGGGACTGCTATTCTCTATAATATACACAGGGGCTGCGAATCTCTATAATATACACAGGGACTGCTATTCTCTATAATATACACAGGGACTGCTATTCTCTATAATATACACAGGGACTGCAATTCTCAATAATATACACAGGGGCTGCTATTCTCAATAATATACACAAGGACTGCTATTCTATATAATATACACAGGGACTGCTATTCTCTATAATATACACAGGGGCTGCTATTCTCTATAATATACACAGAGGCTGCTATTCTCTATAATATACACAGGGACTGCTATTCTCGATAATATACACAGGGGCTGCTATACTCTATAATATACACAGGGGCTGCTATTCTCTATAATATACACAGGGACTGCTATTCTCTATAATATACACAGGGACTGCTATTCTCTATAATATACACAGGGGCTGCTATTCTCTATAATATACATAGGGACTGCTATTCTCTATAATATACACAGGGACTGCTATTCTCTATAATATACACAGGGGCTGCTATTCTCTTTAATATACACAGTGACTGCTATTCTCTATAATATACACAGGGACTGCTATTCTCTATAATATACACAGGGACTGCTATTCTCTGTAATATACAGAGAGACTGCTAATCTCTTTAATATACACAGGGACTGCTATTCTCTATAATATACACAGGGGCTGCTATTCTCTTTAATATACACAGTGTCTGCTATTCTCTATAGTATACACAGGGACTGCTATTCTCTATATATACACAGGGGCTGCTATTCTCTATAATATACACAGGGGCTGCTATTCTCTATAACACACACAGGGGCTGCTATTCTCTATAATATACACTAGTGCCGCTCTTCTCTATAATATACACAGGGGCTGCTATTCTGTATAATATACACAGGGGCTGCTATTCTGTATAATATACACAGGGACTGCTATTCTCTATAATATACACAGGGACTGCTATTCTCTATAATATACACAGGGACTGCTATTCTCTATAATATACACAGGGAGTGCTATTCTCTATAATACACACAGGGGCTGCTATTCTCTATAATATACACAGGGACTGCTATTCTCTATAATATACACTGGGACTGCTATTCTCTATAATATACACAGGGACTGCTATTCTCTATAATATACACAGGGACTGCTATTCTCTATAATATACACAGGGACTGCTATTCTCTATAATATACACAGGGACTGCTATTCTCTAAAATATACACAGGGACTGCTATTCTCTATAATATACACAGGGACTGCTATTCTGTATAATATACACAGAGGCTGCTATTCTCTATAGTATACACAGGGACTGCTATTCACTATAATATACACAGGGGCTGCTATTCTCTATAATATACACAGGGACTGCTATTCTCTATAATATACACAGGGGCTGCTATTCTCTATAATATACACAGGGACTGCTATTCTCTATAATACACACAGGGGCTGCTATTCTCTATAATATACACAGGGACTGCTATTCTCTATAATATACACAGGGACTGCTATTCTCTATAATACACACAGGGGCTGCTATTCTCTATAATATACACAGTGTCTGCTATTCTCTATAATATACACAGGGACTGCTATTCTCTATAATATACACAGGGACTGCTATTCTCTATAATATACACAGGGGCTGCTATTCTCTATAATATACACGGGGACTGCTATTCTCTATAATATACACAGGGACTGCTATTCTCTATAATATACACAGGGGCTGCTATTCCCTATAATATACACAGGGGCTGCTATTCTCTACAATATACACAGGGACTGCTATTCTCTATAATATACACAGGGGCTGCTATTCTCTATAATATACACAGGAGCTGCTATTCTCTATAATATACACAATGGCTGCTATTCTCTATAATATACACAGGGGCTGCTAATCTCTATAATATACCCAGGGACTGCTATTCTCTATAATATACACAGGGGCTGTTATTCTCTATAATATACACAGGGACTGCTATTCTCTATCATATACACAGGGACTGCTATTCTCTATAATATACACAGGGACTGCTATTCTCTATAATATACACAGGGACTGCTATTCTCTATAATATACACAGGGGCTGCTATTCTCTATAATATACACAGGGACTGCTATTCTCTATAATATACACAGGGACTGCTATTCTCTATAATATACACAGGGACTGCTATTCTCTATTATATACACAGGGACTGCTATTCTCTATAATATACACAGGGACTGCTATTCTATATAATATACACAGGGGCTGCTATTATCTATAATATACACAGGGACTGCTAATCTCTATAATATACACAGGGGCTGCTATTCTCTATAATATACACAGGGGCTGCTATTCTCTATAATATACACAGGGACTGCTATTCTCTATAATATACACAGGGGCTGCTATTCTCTATTATATACACAGGGACTGCTATTCTCTATAATATACACAGGGACTGCTATTCATAATAATATACACAGGGACTGCTATTCTCTATAATATACACAGGCTGCTATTCTGTATAATATACACAGGGACAGCTATTCTCTATAATATACACAGGGACTGCTATTCTCTATAATATACACAGGGGCTGCTATTCTCTATAATATACACAGGGACTGCTATTCTCTATAATATCCACAGGGACTGCTATTCTCTATAATATACACAGGGGCTGCTATTCTCTATAATATACATAGGGACTGCTATTCTCTATAATATACACAGGGACTGCTATTCTCTATAATATACACAGGGGCTGCTATTCTCTATAATATACACAGTGACTGCTATTCTCTATAATATACACAGGGACTGCTATTCTCTATAATATACACAGGGACTGCTATTCTCTGTAATATACAGAGAGACTGCTAATCTCTTTAATATACACAGGGACTGCAATTCTCTATAATATACACAGGGGCTGCTATTCTCTATAATATACACAGTGTCTGCTATTCTCTATAATATACACAGGGACTGCTATTCTCTATAACATACACAGGGACTGCTATTCTCTAAAATATACACAGGGGCTTCTATTCTCTATAATATACACAGGGACTGCTATTCTCTATAATATACAAAGGGACTGCTATTCTCTATAATATACACAGGGACTGCTATTCTCTATAATATACACAGGGGCAGCGAATCTCTATAATATACACAGGGACTGCTATTCTCTGTAATATACACAGGGACTGCTATTCTCTATAATATACAAAAGGAATGCAATTCTCAATAATATCCACCGGGACTGCTATTCTCTATAATATACACAGGGGCTGCTATTCTCTATAATATACACAGAGGCTGCTATTCTCTATAATATACACAGGGACTGTTATTCTCGATAATATACACAGGGGCTGCTATACTCTATAATATACACAGGGGCTGCTATTCTCTATAATATAAACAGGGACTGCTATTCTCTATAATATACACAGGGACTGCTATTCTCTATAATATACACAGGGAGTGCTATTCTCTATAATATACACAGGGACTGCTATTCTCTATAATATACACAGGGACTGCTATTCTCTATAATATACACAGGGACTGCTATTCTATATAATATACACAGGGGCTGCTATTATCTATAATATACACAGTGTCTGCCATTCTCTATATATACACAGGGGCTGCTATTCTCTATAATATACACATGGACTGCTATTCTCTATAATATACACAGGGACTGCTATTCTCTATAATATACACAGGGACTGCTATTCTCTATAATATACACAGGGGCTGCTATTCTCTATAATATACACAGGAGCTGCTATTCTCTATAATATACACAGGGACTGCTATTCTCTATAATATACACAGGGACTGCTATTCTCTATAATATACACAGGGGCTGCTATTCTCTATAATATACACAGGGACTGCTATTCTCTATAATATACACATGGACTGCTATTCTCTATAATATCCACAGGGACTGCTATTCTCTATAATATACACAGGGACTGCTATTCTCTATAATATACACAGGGACTGCTATTCTCTATATATACACAGGGGCTGCTATTCTCTATAATATACACAGGGGCTGCTATTCTCTATAATATACACAGGGGCTGCTATTCCCTATAATATACACAGGGACTGCTATTCTCTATAATATACACAGGGACTGCTATTCTCTATAATATACACAGGGGCTGCTATTCTCTATAATATACACAGGAGCTGCTATTCTCTATAATATACACAGGGACTGCAATTCTCTATAATATACACAGGGACTGCTATTCTCTGTAATATACACAGTGACTGCTATTCTCTATAATATTCACAGGGGCAGCTATTCTCTATAATATACACAGGGACTGCTATTCTCTATATATACACAGGGGCTGCTATTCTCTATAATATACACAGGGGCTGCTATTCTCTATAACACACACAGGGGCTGCTATTCTCTATAATATACACTAGTGCTGCTATTCTCTATAATATACACAGGGGCTGCTATTCTCTATAATATACACAGGGACTGCTATTCTCTATAATATACACAGGGACTGCTATTCTCTATAATATACACAGGGACTGCTATTCTCTATAATATACACAGGGACTGCTATTCTCTAAAATATACACAGGGACTGCTATTCTCTATAATATACACAGGGACTGCTATTCTGTATAATATACACAGAGGCTGCTATTCTCTATAGTATACACAGGGACTGCTATTCTCTATAATATACACAGGGGCTGCTATTCTCTATAATATACACAGGGACTGCTATTCTCTATAATATACACAGGGACTGCTATTCTCTATAATATACACTGGGACTGCTATTCTCTATAATATACACAGGGACTGCTATTCTCTATAATATACACAGGGACTGCTATTCTCTATAATATACACAGGGACTGCTATTCTCTATAATATACACAGGGACTGCTATTCTCTAAAATATACACAGGGACTGCTATTCTCTATAATATACACAGGGACTGCTATTCTGTATAATATACACAGAGGCTGCTATTCTCTATAGTATACACAGGGACTGCTATTCTCTATAATATACACAGGGGCTGCTATTCTCTATAATATATACAGGGACTGCTATTCTCTATAATGTACACAGGGGCTGCTATTCTCTATAATATACACAGGGACTGCTATTCTCTATAATACACACAGGGGCTGCTATTCTCTATAATATACACAGGGACTGCTATTCTCTATAATATACACAGGGACTGCTATTCTCTATAATACACACAGGGGCTGCTATTCTCTATAATATACACAGAGACTGCTATTCTCTATAATATACACAGGGACTGCTATTCTCTATAATATACACAGGGACTGCTATTCTCTATAATATACACAGGGGCTGCTATTCTCTATAATATACACAGGGACTGCTATTCTCTATAATATACACAAGAACTGCTATTCTCTATAATATACACAGGGGCTGCTATTCCCTATAATATACACAGGGGCTGCTATTCTCTACAATATACACAGGGACTGCTATTCTCTATAATATACACAGGGGCTGCTATTCTCTATAATATACACAGGAGCTGCTATTCTCTATAATATACACAATGGCTGCTATTCTCTATAATATACACAGGGGCTGCTAATCTCTATAATATACCCAGGGACTGCTATTCTCTATAATATACACAGGGGCTGTTATTCTCTATAATATACACAGGGACTGCTATTCTCTATAATATACACAGGGACTGCTATTCTCTATAATACACACAGGGGCTGCTATTCTCTATAATATACACAGGGACTGCTATTCTCTATAATATACACAGGGACTGCTATTCTCTATAATATACACAGGGACTGCTATTCTCTATAATATACACAGGGGCTGCTATTCTCTATAATATACACAGGGGCTGCTATTCTCTATAATATACACAGGGACTGCTATTCTCTATAATATACACAGGGACTGCTATTCTCTATAATATACACAGGGACTGCTATTCTCTATAATATACACAATGGCTGCTATTCTCTATAATATACACAGGGGCTGCTATTCTCTATAATATACACAGTGTCTGCTATTCTCTATAATATACACAGGGACTGCTATTCTCTATAATATACACAGGGGCTGCTATTCTCTATAATATACACAGGGACTGCTATTCTATATAATATACATAGTGTCTGCTATTCTCTATAATATACACAGGGACTGCTATTCTCTATAATACACACAGGGACTGCTATTCTCTGTAATATACACAGGGGCTGCTATTCTCTATAATATACACAGACTGCTATTCTCTATAATATACAGAGGGACTGCTATGATCTATAATACACACAGGGGCTGCTATTCTCTATAATATACACAGGGACTGCTATTCTCTATAATAGACAAGGGACTGCTATTCTCTATAATATACACAGGGGCTGCTATTCTCCATAATATACACAGGGACTGCTATTCTCTATAATATACACAGGGACTGCTATTCTCTATAATATACACAGGGACTGCTATTCTCTATAATATACACAGGGGCTGCTATTCTCTATAATATACACAGGGACTGCAATTCTCTATAATATACACAGGGACTGCTATTCTCTATAATATACACAGGGACTGCTATTCTCTATAATATACACAGGGACTGCTATTCTCTATAATATACACAGGGACTGCTATTCTCTATAATATACACAGGGGCTGCTATTCTCTATAATATACACAGGGGCTGCTATTCTCAATAATATACACAGGGGCTGCTATTCTCAATAATATACACAGGGACTGCTATTCTCTATAATATACACAGGGACTGCTATTCTCTATAATATACACAGGGACTGCTATTCTCTATAATATACACAGGGGCTGCTATTCTCTATAATATACACAGGGATGCCATTCTCTATAATATACACAGGGACTGCTATTGTCTATAATATACACAGGGGCTTCTATTCCCTATAATATACACGGGGGCTGCTATTCTCTACAATATACACAGGGACTGCTATTCTCTATAATATACACAGGGGCTGCTATTCTCTACAATATACACAGGAGCTGCTATTCTCTATAATATACACAATGGCTGCTATTCTCTATATTATACACAGGGGCTGCTATTCTCTATAATATACACTGGGACTGCTATTCTCTATAATATACACAGGGACTGCTATTCTCTATAATATACACAGGGACTGCTATTCTCTATAATATACACAGGGACTGCTATTCTCTATAATATAGACAGGGACTGCTATTCTCTATAATATACACAGGGGCTGCTGATCTCTATAATATACACAGGGACTGCTATTCTCTATAATATACACAGGGGCTGCTATTCTCTATAATATACACAGGGACTGCTATTCTCTATAATATACACAGGGACTGCTATTCTCTATAATATACACAGGGACTGCTATTCTCTATAATATACACAGGGACTGCTATTCTCTATAATATACACAGGGACTGCTATTCTATATAATATACACAGGGGCTGCTATTATCTATAATATACACAGGGACTGCTAATCTCTATAATATACACAGGGGCTGCTATTCTCTATAATATACACAGGGGCTGCTATTCTCTATAATATACACAGGGACTGCTATTCTCTATAATATACACAGGGACTGCTATTCATAATAATATACACAGGGACTGCTATTCTCTATAATATACACAGGCTGCTATTCTGTATAATATACACAGGGACAGCTATTCTCTATAATATACACAGGGACTGCTATTCATAATAATATACACAGGGACTGCTATTCTCTATAATATACACAGGCTGCTATTCTGTATAATATACACAGGGACTGCTATTCTCTATAATATACACAGGGGCTGCTATTCTCTATAATATACACAGGGTCTGCTATTCTCTATAATATCCACAGGGACTGCTATTCTCTATAATATACACAGGGGCTGCTATTCTCTATAATATACATAGGGACTGCTATTCTCTATAATATACACAGGGACTGCTATTCTCTATAATATACACAGGGGCTGCTATTCTCTTTAATATACACAGTGACTGCTATTCTCTATAATATACACAGGGACTGCTATTCTCTATAATATACACAGGGACTGCTATTCTCTGTAATATACAGAGAGACTGCTAATCTCTTTAATATACACAGGGACTGCTATTCTCTATAATATACACAGGGGCTGCTATTCTCTTTAATATACACAGTGTCTGCTATTCTCTATAGTATACACAGGGACTGCTATTCTCTATAACATACACAGGGACTGCTATTCTCTATAATATACACAGGGGCTGCTATTCTCTATAATATACACAGGGACTGCTATTCTCTATAATATACACAGGGACTGCTATTCTCTATAATATACACAGGGACTGCTATTCTCTATAATATACACAGGGGCTGCGAATCTCTATAATATACACAGGGACTGCTATTCTCTATAATATACACAGGGACTGCTATTCTCTATAATATACACAGGGACTGCAATTCTCAATAATATACACAGGGGCTGCTATTCTCAATAATATACACAAGGACTGCTATTCTATATAATATACACAGGGACTGCTATTCTCTATAATATACACAGGGACTGCTATTCTCTATAATATACACAGGGACTGCTATTCTCGATAATATACACAGGGGCTGCTATACTCTATAATATACACAGGGGCTGCTATTCTCTATAATATACACAGGGACTGCTATTCTCTATAATATACACAGGGACTGCTATTCTCTATAATATACACAGGGGCTGCTATTCTCTATAATATACATAGGGACTGCTATTCTCTATAATATACACAGGGACTGCTATTCTCTATAATATACACAGGGGCTGCTATTCTCTTTAATATACACAGTGACTGCTATTCTCTATAATATACACAGGGACTGCTATTCTCTATAATATACACAGGGACTGCTATTCTCTGTAATATACAGAGAGACTGCTAATCTCTTTAATATACACGGGGACTGCTATTCTCTATAATATACACAGGGGCTGCTATTCTCTTTAATATACACAGTGTCTGCTATTCTCTATAGTATACACAGGGACTGCTATTCTCTATATATACACAGGGGCTGCTATTCTCTATAATATACACAGGGGCTGCTATTCTCTATAACACACACAGGGGCTGCTATTCTCTATAATATACACTAGTGCCGCTATTCTCTATAATATACACAGGGGCTGCTATTCTGTATAATATACACAGGGGCTGCTATTCTGTATAATATACACAGGGACTGCTATTCTCTATAATATACACAGGGACTGCTATTCTCTATAATATACACAGGGACTGCTATTCTCTATAATATACACAGGGAGTGCTATTCTCTATAATACACACAGGGGCTGCTATTCTCTATAATATACACAGGGACTGCTATTCTCTATAATATACACTGGGACTGCTATTCTCTATAATATACACAGGGACTGCTATTCTCTATAATACACACAGGGACTGCTATTCTCTATAATATACACAGGGACTGCTATTCTCTATAATATACACAGGGACTGCTATTCTCTAAAATATACACAGGGACTGCTATTCTCTATAATATACACAGGGACTGCTATTCTGTATAATATACACAGAGGCTGCTATTCTCTATAGTATACACAGGGACTGCTATTCACTATAATATACACAGGGCCTGCTATTCTCTATAATATACACAGGGACTGCTATTCTCTATAATATACACAGGGGCTGCTATTCTCTATAATATACACAGGGACTGCTATTCTCTATAATACACACAGGGGCTGCTATTCTCTATAATATACACAGGGACTGCTATTCTCTATAATATACACAGGGACTGCTATTCTCTATAATACACACAGCGGCTGCTATTCTCTATAATATACACAGTGTCTGCTATTCTCTATAATATACACAGGGACTGCTATTCTCTATAATATACACAGGGACTGCTATTCTCTATAATATACACAGGGGCTGCTATTCTCTATAATATACACGGGGACTGCTATTCTCTATAATATACACAGGGACTGCTATTCTCTATAATATACACAGGGGCTGCTATTCCCTATAATATACACAGGGGCTGCTATTCTCTACAATATACACAGGGACTGCTATTCTCTATAATATACACAGGGGCTGCTATTCTCTATAATATACACAGGAGCTGCTATTCTCTATAATATACACAATGGCTGCTATTCTCTATAATATACACAGGGGCTGCTAATCTCTATAATATACCCAGGGACTGCTATTCTCTATAATATACACAGGGGCTGTTATTCTCTATAATATACACAGGGACTGCTATTCTCTATAATATACACAGGGGCTGCTATTCTCTATAATATACACAGGGACTG
This sequence comes from Isurus oxyrinchus, assembly GCA_026770705.1. NCBI lineage: Eukaryota > Metazoa > Chordata > Chondrichthyes > Lamniformes > Lamnidae > Isurus > Isurus oxyrinchus. Next base: position 18,995 of record JANJGN010002354.1, read on the forward strand.
CTATTCTCTATAATATACACAGGGACTGCTATTCTCTATAATATACACAGGGACTGCTATTCTCTATTATATACACAGGGACTGCTATTCTCTATAATATACACAGGGACTGCTATTCTATATAATATACACAGGGGCTGCTATTATCTATAATATACACAGGGACTGCTAATCTCTATAATATACACAGGGGCTGCTATTCTCTATAATATACACAGGGGCTGCTATTCTCTATAATATACACAGGGACTGCTATTCTCTATAATATACACAGGGGCTGCTATTCTCTATTATATACACAGGGACTGCTATTCTCTATAATATACACAGGGACTGCTATTCATAATAATATACACAGGGACTGCTATTCTCTATAATATACACAGGCTGCTATTCTGTATAATATACACAGGGACAGCTATTCTCTATAATATACACAGGGACTGCTATTCTCTATAATATACACAGGGGCTGCTATTCTCTATAATATACACAGGGACTGCTATTCTCTATAATATCCACAGGGACTGCTATTCTCTATAATATACACAGGGGCTGCTATTCTCTATAATATACATAGGGACTGCTATTCTCTATAATATACACAGGGACTGCTATTCTCTATAATATACACAGGGGCTGCTATTCTCTATAATATACACAGTGACTGCTATTCTCTATAATATACACAGGGACTGCTCTTCTCTATAATATACACAGGGACTGCTATTCTCTGTAATATACAGAGAGACTGCTAATCTCTTTAATATGCACAGGGACTGCAATTCTCTATAATATACACAGGGGCTGCTATTCTCTATAATATACACAGTGTCTGCTATTCTCTATAATATACACAGGGACTGCTATTCTCTATAACATACACAGGGACTGCTATTCTCTAAAATATACACAGGGGCTTCTATTCTCTATAATATACACAGGGACTGCTATTCTCTATAATATACACAGGGACTGCTATTCTCTATAATATACACAGGGACTGCTATTCTCTATAATATACACAGGGGCAGCGAATCTCTATAATATACACAGGGACTGCTATTCTCTATAATATACACAGGGACTGCTATTCTCTATAATATACAAAAGGAATGCAATTCTCAATAATATACACCGGGACTGCTATTCTCTATAATATACACAGGGGCTGCTATTCTCTATAATATACACAGAGGCTGCTATTCTCTATAATATACACAGGGACTGCTATTCTCGATAATATACACAGGGGCTGCTATACTCTATAATATACACAGGGGCTGCTATTCTCTATAATATAAACAGGGACTGCTATTCTCTATAATATACACAGGGACTGCTATTCTCTATAATATACACAGGGAGTGCTATTCTCTATAATATACACAGGGACTGCTATTCTCTATAATATACACAGGGACTGCTATTCTCTATAATATACACAGGGACTGCTATTCTATATAATATACACAGGGGCTGCTATTATCTATAATATACACAGTGTCTGCCATTCTCTATATATACACAGGGGCTGCTATTCTCTATAATATACACATGGACTGCTATTCTCTATAATATACACAGGGACTGCTATTCTCTATAATATACACAGGGACTGCTATTCTCTATAATATACACAGGGGCTGCTATTCTCTGTAATATACACAGGAGCTGCTATTCTCTATAATATACACAGGGACTGCTATTCTCTATAATATACACAGGGACTGCTATTCTCTATAATATACACAGGGGCTGCTATTCTCTATAATATACACAGGGACTGCTATTCTCTATAATATACACATGGACTGCTATTCTCTATAATATCCACAGGGACTGCTATTCTCTATAATATACACAGGGACTGCTATTCTCTATAATATACACAGGGACTGCTATTCTCTATATATACACAGGGGCTGCTATTCTCTATAATATACACAGGGGCTGCTATTCTCTATAATATACACAGGGGCTGCTATTCCCTATAATATACACAGGGACTGCTATTCTCTATAATATACACAGGGACTGCTATTCTCTATAATATACACAGGGGCTGCTATTCTCTATAATATACACAGGAGCTGCTATTCTCTATAATATACACAGGGACTGCAATTCTCTATAATATACACAGGGACTGCTATTCTCTATAATATACACAGTGACTGCTATTCTCTATAATATTCACAGGGGCAGCTATTCTCTATAATATACACAGGGACTGCTATTCTCTATATATACACAGGGGCTGCTATTCTCTATAATATACACAGGGGCTGCTATTCTCTATAACACACACAGGGGCTGCTATTCTCTATAATATACACTAGTGCTGCTATTCTCTATAATATACACAGGGGCTGCTATTCTCTATAATATACACAGGGACTGCTATTCTCGATAATATACACAGGGGCTGCTATACTCTATAATATACACAGGGGCTGCTATTCTCTATAATATAAACAGGGACTGCTATTCTCTATAATATACACAGGGACTGCTATTCTCTATAATATACACAGGGAGTGCTATTCTCTATAATATACACAGGGACTGCTATTCTCTATAATATACACAGGGACTGCTATTCTCTATAATATACACAGGGACTGCTATTCTATATAATATACACAGGGGCTGCTATTATCTATAATATACACAGTGTCTGCCATTCTCTATATATACACAGGGGCTGCTATTCTCTATAATATACACATGGACTGCTATTCTCTATAATATACACAGGGACTGCTATTCTCTATAATATACACAGGGACTGCTATTCTCTATAATATACACAGGGGCTGCTATTCTCTGTAATATACACAGGAGCTGCTATTCTCTATAATATACACAGGGACTGCTATTCTCTATAATATACACAGGGACTGCTATTCTCTATAATATACACAGGGGCTGCTATTCTCTATAATATACACAGGGACTGCTATTCTCTATAATATACACATGGACTGCTATTCTCTATAATATCCACAGGGACTGCTATTCTCTATAATATACACAGGGACTGCTATTCTCTATAATATACACAGGGACTGCTATTCTCTATATATACACAGGGGCTGCTATTCTCTATAATATACACAGGGGCTGCTATTCTCTATAATATACACAGGGGCTGCTATTCCCTATAATATACACAGGGACTGCTATTCTCTATAATATACACAGGGACTGCTATTCTCTATAATATACACAGGGGCTGCTATTCTCTATAATATACACAGGAGCTGCTATTCTCTATAATATACACAGGGACTGCAATTCTCTATAATATACACAGGGACTGCTATTCTCTATAATATACACAGTGACTGCTATTCTCTATAATATTCACAGGGGCAGCTATTCTCTATAATATACACAGGGACTGCTATTCTCTATATATACACAGGGGCTGCTATTCTCTATAATATACACAGGGGCTGCTATTCTCTATAACACACACAGGGGCTGCTATTCTCTATAATATACACTAGTGCTGCTATTCTCTATAATATACACAGGGGCTGCTATTCTCTATAATATACACAGGGACTGCTATTCTCTATAATATACACAGGGAATGCTATTCTCTATAATATACACAGGGACTGCTATTCTCTATAATATACACAGGGACTGCTATTCTCTATAATATACACAGGGACTGCTATTCTCTATAATATACACAGGGACTGCTATTCTCTATAATACACACAGGGGCTGCTATTCTCTATAATATACACAGTGTCTGCTATTCTCTATAATATACACAGGGACTGCTATTCTCTATAATATACACAGGGACTGCTATTCTCTATAATATACACAGGGGCTGCTATTCTCTATAATATACACGGGGACTGCTATTCTCTATAATATACACAGGGGCTGCTATTCCCTATAATATACACAGGGGCTGCTATTCTCTACAATATACACAGGGACTGCTATTCTCTATAATATACACAGGGGCTGCTATTCTCTATAATATACACAGGAGCTGCTATTCTCTATAATATACACAATGGCTGCTATTCTCTATAATATACACAGGGGCTGCTAATCTCTATAATATACCCAGGGACTGCTATTCTCTATAATATACACAGGGGCTGTTATTCTCTATAATATACACAGGGACTGCTATTCTCTATCATATACACAGGGACTGCTATTCTCTATAATATACACAGGGACTGCTATTCTCTATAATATACACAGGGACTGCTATTCTCTATAATATACACAGGGGCTGCTATTCTCTATAATATACACAGGGACTGCTATTCTCTATAATATACACAGGGACTGCTATTCTCTATAATATACACAGGGACTGCTATTCTCTATTATATACACAGGGACTGCTATTCTCTATAATATACACAGGGACTGCTATTCTATATAATATACACAGGGGCTGCTATTATCTATAATATACACAGGGACTGCTAATCTCTATAATATACACAGGGGCTGCTATTCTCTATAATATACACAGGGACTGCTATTCTCTATAATATACACAGGGACTGCTATTCTCTATAATATACACAGGGGCTGCTATTCTCTATTATATACACAGGGACTGCTATTCTCTATAATATACACAGGGACTGCTATTCATAATAATATACACAGGGACTGCTATTCTCTATAATATACACAGGCTGCTATTCTGTATAATATACACAGGGACAGCTATTCTCTATAATATACACAGGGACTGCTATTCTCTATAATATACACAGGGGCTGCTATTCTCTATAATATACACAGGGACTGCTATTCTCTATAATATCCACAGGGACTGCTATTCTCTATAATATACACAGGGGCTGCTATTCTCTATAATATACATAGGGACTGCTATTCTCTATAATATACACAGGGACTGCTATTCTCTATAATATACACAGGGGCTGCTATTCTCTATAATATACACAGTGACTGCTATTCTCTATAATATACACAGGGACTGCTATTCTCTATAATATACACAGGGACTGCTATTCTCTGTAATATACAGAGAGACTGCTAATCTCTTTAATATACACAGGGACTGCAATTCTCTATAATATACACAGGGGCTGCTATTCTCTATAATATACACAGTGTCTGCTATTCTCTATAATATACACAGGGACTGCTATTCTCTATAACATACACAGGGACTGCTATTCTCTAAAATATACACAGGGGCTTCTATTCTCTATAATATACACAGGGACTGCTATTCTCTATAATATACACAGGGACTGCTATTCTCTATAATATACACAGGGACTGCTATTCTCTATAATATACACAGGGGCAGCGAATCTCTATAATATACACAGGGACTGCTATTCTCTATAATATACACAGGGACTGCTATTCTCTATAATATACAAAAGGAATGCAATTCTCAATAATATACACCGGGACTGCTATTCTCTATAATATACACAGGGGCTGCTATTCTCTATAATATACACAGAGGCTGCTATTCTCTATAATATACACAGGGACTGCTATTCTCGATAATATACACAGGGGCTGCTATACTCTATAATATACACAGGGGCTGCTATTCTCTATAATATAAACAGGGACTGCTATTCTCTATAATATACACAGGGACTGCTATTCTCTATAATATACACAGGGAGTGCTATTCTCTATAATATACACAGGGACTGCTATTCTCTATAATATACACAGGGACTGCTATTCTCTATAATATACACAGGGACTGCTATTCTATATAATATACACAGGGGCTGCTATTATCTATAATATACACAGTGTCTGCCATTCTCTATATATACACAGGGGCTGCTATTCTCTATAATATACACATGGACTGCTATTCTCTATAATATACACAGGGACTGCTATTCTCTATAATATACACAGGGACTGCTATTCTCTATAATATACACAGGGGCTGCTATTCTCTATAATATACACAGGAGCTGCTATTCTCTATAATATACACAGGGACTGCTATTCTCTATAATATACACAGGGACTGCTATTCTCTATAATATACACAGGGGCTGCTATTCTCTATAATATACACAGGGACTGCTATTCTCTATAATATACACATGGACTGCTATTCTCTATAATATCCACAGGGACTGCTATTCTCTATAATAGACACAGGGACTGCTATTCTCTATAATATACACAGGGACTGCTATTCTCTATATATACACAGGGGCTGCTATTCTCTATAATATACACAGGGGCTGCTATTCTCTATAATATACACAGGGGCTGCTATTCCCTATAATATACACAGGGACTGCTATTCTCTATAATATACACAGGGACTGCTATTCTCTATAATATACACAGGGGCTGCTATTCTCTATAATATACACAGGAGCTGCTATTCTCTATAATATACACAGGGACTGCAATTCTCTATAATATACACAGGGACTGCTATTCTCTATAATATACACAGTGACTGCTATTCTCTATAATATTCACAGGGGCAGCTATTCTCTATAATATACACAGGGACTGCTATTCTCTATATATACACAGGGGCTGCTATTCTCTATAATATACACAGGGGCTGCTATTCTCTATAACACACACAGGGGCTGCTATTCTCTATAATATACACTAGTCCTGCTATTCTCTATAATATACACAGGGGCTGCTATTCTCTATAATATACACAGGGACTGCTATTCTCTATAATATACACAGGGACTGCTATTCTCTATAATATACACAGGGACTGCTATTCTCTATAATATACACAGGGACTGCTATTCTCTAAAATATACACAGGGAAAGCTATTCTCTATAATATACACAGGGACTGCTATTCTGTATAATATACACAGAGGCTGCTATTCTCTATAGTATACACAGGGACTGCTATTCTCTATAATATACACAGGGGCTGCTATTCTCTATAATATACACAGGGACTGCTATTCTCTATAATATACACAGGGACTGCTATTCTCTATAATATACACTGGGACTGCTATTCTCTATAATATACACAGGGACTGCTATTCTCTATAATATACACAGGGACTGCTATTCTCTATAATATACACAGGGACTGCTATTCTCTATAATATACACAGGGACTGCTATTCTCTAAAATATACACAGGGACTGCTATTCTCTATAATATACACAGGGACTGCTATTCTGTATAATATACACAGAGGCTGCTATTCCCTATAGTATACACAGGGACTGCTATTCTCTATAATATACACAGGGGCTGCTATTCTCTATAATATACACAGGGACTGCTATTCTCTATAATATACACAGGGGCTGCTATTCTCTATAATATACACAGGGACTGCTATTCTCTATAATACACACAGGGGCTGCTATTCTCTATAATATACACAGGGAATGCTATTCTCTATAATATACACAGGGACTGCTATTCTCTATAATACACACAGGGGCTGCTATTCTCTATAATATACACAGAGACTGCTATTCTCTATAATATACACAGGGACTGCTATTCTCTATAATATACACAGGGACTGCTATTCTCTATAATATACACAGGGGCTGCTATTCTCTATAATATACACAGGGACTGCTATTCTCTATAATATACACAGGGACTGCTATTCTCTATAATATAAACAGGAGCTGCTATTCTCTATAATGTACACAATGGCTGCTATTCTCTATAATATACACAGGGGCTGCTATTCTCTATAATATACACAGGGGCTGCTATTCTCTATAATATACACAGTGTCTGCTATTCTCTCTAATATACACAGGGACTGCTATTCTCTATAATATACACAGGGGCTGCTATTCTCTATAATATACACAGGGACTGCTATTCTATATAATATACACAGTGTCTGCTATTCTCTATAATATACACAGGGACTGCTATTCTCTGTAATATATACAGGGGCTGCTATTCTCTATATTATACACTGGGGCTGCTATTCTCAATAATATACACAGGGACTGCTATTCTCTATAATATACACAGGGGCTGCTATTCTCGATAATATACACAGGGGCTGCTATTCTCTATAATATACACAGGGACTGCTATTCTGTCTAATATACACAGGGGCTGCTATTCTCTATAATATACACAGGGGCTGCTATTCTCTATAATATACCCAGGGACTGCTATTCTCTATAATATACAGAGGGACGGCTATTCTCTATAATATACACAGGGACTGCTATTCTCTATAATATACACAGGGGCTGCTATTCTCTATAATATACACAGGGACTGCTATTCTCTATAATATACACAGGGACGGCTATTATCTATAATATACACAGGGACTGCTATTCTCTATAATATACACAGGGACTGCTATTCTCTATAATATACACAGGGACTGCTATTCTCTATAATATACACAGGGACTGCTATTCTCAATAATATACACAGGGACTGCTATTCTCTATAATATACACAGGGGCTGCTATTCTCTATAATATACACAGGGGCTGCTATTCTCTATAATATACACAGGGACTGCTATTCTCTATAATATACACAGGGACTGCTATTCTCTATAATATACACAGTGACTGCTATTCTCTATAATATACACAGGGGCTGCTATTCTCTATAATATACACAGGGATGCTATTCTCTATAATATACACAGGGACTGCTATTGTCTATAATATACACAGGGGCTGCTATTCCCTATAATATACACAGGGGCTGCTATTCTCTACAATATACACAGGGACTGCTATTCTCTATAATATACACAGGGGCTGCTATTCTCTATAATATACACAGGAGCTGCTATTCTCTATAATATACACAATGGCTGCTATTCTCTATATTACACACAGGGGCTGCTATTCTCTATAATATACACAGGGACTGCTATTCTCTATAATATACACAGGGACTGCTATTCTCTATAATATACACAGGGACTGCTATTCTCTATAATATACACAGGGACTGCTATTCTCTATAATATAGACAGGGACTGCTATTCTCTATAATATACACAGGGGCTGCTGATCTCTATAATATACACAGGGGCTGCTATTCTCTATAATATACAGAGGGACTGCTATTCTATATAATATACACAGGGACTGCTATTCTCTATAATATACACAGGGACTGCTATTCTCTATATTATACACAGGGGCTGCTATTCTCTACAATATACACAGGGGCTGCTAATCTCTATAATATACACAGGGACTGCTATTCTCTATAATATACCCAGGGACTGCTATTCTCTATAATATACACAGGGGCTGTTATTCTCTATAATATACACAGGGACTGCTATTCTCTATCATATACACAGGGACTGCTATTCTCTATAATATACATAGGGACTGCTATTCTCTATAATATACACAGGGACTGCTATTCTCTATAATATACACAGGGACTGCTATTCTCTACAATATACACAGGGACTGCTATTCTCTATAATATACACAGGGACTGCTATTCTCTATAATATACACAGGGACTGCTATTCTCTATAATATACACAGGGGCTGCTACTCTCTATAATATACACAGGGACTGCTATTCTCTATAATATACACAGGGACTGCTATTCTCTATAATATACACACGGACTGCTATTCTCTATAATATAAACAGGAGCTGCTATTCTCTATAATGTACACAATGGCTGCTATTCTCTATAATATACACAGGGGCTGCTATTCTCTATAATATACACAGGGGCTGCTATTCTCTATAATATACACAGTGTCTGCTATTCTCTCTAATATACACAGGGACTGCTATTCTCTATAATATACACAGGGGCTGCTATTCTCTATAATATACACAGGGACTGCTATTCTATATAATATACACAGTGTCTGCTATTCTCTATAATATACACAGGGACTGCTATTCTCTGTAATATATACAGGGGCTGCTACTCTCTATATTATACACAGGGGCTGCTATTCTCAATAATATACACAGGGACTGCTATTCTCTATAATATACACAGGGGAGCTATTCTCGATAATATACACAGGGGCTGCTATTCTCTATAATATACACAGGGACTGCTATTCTGTCTAATATACACAGGGGCTGCTATACTCTATAATATACACAGGGGCTGCTATTCTCTATAATATTCCCAGGGACTGCTATTCTCTATAATATACAGAGGGACGGCTATTCTCTATAATATACACAGGGACTGCTATTCTCTATAATATACACAGGGACGGCTATTCTCTATAATATACACAGGGACTGCTATTCTCTATAATATACACAGGGACTGCTATTCTCTATAATATACACAGGGACTGCTATTCTCTATAATATACACAGGGGCTGCTATTCTCTATAATATACACAGGGGCTGCTATTCTCTATAATATACACAGGGACTGCTATTCTCTATAATATACACAGGGACTGCTATTCTCTGTAATATTCACAGGGGCTGCGATCCTCTATAACATACACAGGGGCTGCTATTCTCTATAATATACACGGGGACTGCTATTCTCTATAATATACACAGGGACTGCTATTCTCTATAATATACACAGGGACTGCTATTCTCTATAATATACACAGGGGCTGCTATTCTCTGTAATATTCACAGGGGCTGCTATTCTGTATAATATACACAGGGGCTGCTATTCTCTATAATATACACAGGGACTGTTATTCTCCATAATATACACAGGGGCTGCTATTCTGTATAATATACACAGGGACTGCTATTCTCTATAATATACACAGGGACTGCTGTTCTCTATAATATACACAGGGACTGCTATTCTCTACAATATACAGAGGGACTGCTATTCTCAATAATATACACAGGGGCTGCTATTCTCTATAATATGCACAGGGACTGCTATTCTCGATAATATACACAGGGACTGCTATTCTCTATAATATACACAGGGACTGCTATTCACTATAATATACACAGGGACTGCTATTCACTATAATACACACAGGGACTGCTATTCTCTATAATATACACAGGGACTGCTATTCTCTATAATATACACAGGGGCTGCTATTCTCTATAATATACACAGGGATGCTATTCTCTATAATATACACAGGGACTGCTATTGTCTGTAATATACACAGGGGCTGCTATTCCCTATAATATACACAGGGGCTGCTATTCTCTACAATATACACAGGGACTGCTATTCTCTATAATATACACAGGGGCTGCTATTCTCTATAATATACACAGGAGCTGCTATTCTCTATAATATACACAATGGCTGCTATTCTCTATATTATACACAGGGGCTGCTATTCTCTATAATATACACAGGGACTGCTATTCTCTATAATATACACAGGGACTGCTATTCTCTATAATATACACAGGGACTGCTATTCTCTATAATATACACAGGGACTGCTATTCTCTATAATATAGACAGGGACTGCTATTCTCTGTAATATACACAGGGGCTGCTTATCTCTATAATATACACAGGGGCTGCTATTCTCTATAATATACAGAGGGACTGCTATTCTATATAATATACACAGGGACTGCTATTCTCTATAATATACACAGGGACTGCTATTCTCTATATTAAACACAGGGGCTGCTATTCTCTACAATATACACAGGGTCTGCTAATCTCTATAATATACACAGGGACTGCTATTCTCTATAATATACACAGGGACTGCTATTCTCTATAATATACACAGGGGCTGTTATTCTCTATAATATACACAGGGACTGCTATTCTCTATCATATACACAGGGACTGATATTCTCTATAATATACATAGGGACTGCTATTCTCTATAATATACACAGGGACTGCTATTCTCTATAATATACACAGGGACTGCTATTCTCTACAATATACACAGGGACTGCTATTCTCTATAATATACACAGGGACTGCTATTCTCTATAATATAAACAGGGACTGCTATTCTCTATAATATACACAGGGGCTGCTATTCTCTATAATATACACAGGGACTGCTATTCTCGATAATATACACAGGGACTGCTATTCTCTATAATATACACACGGACTGCTATTTCTATAATATAAACAGGAGCTGCTATTCTCTATAATGTACACAATGGCTGCTATTCTCTATAATATACACAGGGGCTGCTATTCTCTATAATATACACAGGGGCTGCTATTCTCTATAATATACACAGTGTCTGCTATTCTCTCTAATATACACAGGGACTGCTATTCTCTATAATATACACAGGGACTGCTATTCTCTATAATATACACAGGGACTGCTATTCTCTATAATATACACAGGGACTGCTATTCTCTATAATATAGACAGGGACTGCTATTCTCTGTAATATACACAGGGGCTGCTTATCTCTATAATATACACAGGGGCTGCTATTCTCTATAATATACAGAGGGACTGCTATTCTATATAATATACACAGGGACTGCTATTCTCTATAATATACACAGGGACTGCTATTCTCTATATTAAACACAGGGGCTGCTATTCTCTACAATATACACAGGGGCTGCTAATCTCTATAATATACACAGGGACTGCTATTCTCTATAATATACACAGGGACTGCTATTCTCTATAATATACACAGGGGCTGTTATTCTCTATAATATACACAGGGACTGCTATTCTCTATCATATACACAGGGACTGCTATTCTCTATAATATACATAGGGACTGCTATTCTCTATAATATACACAGGGACTGCTATTCTCTATAATATACACAGGGACTGCTATTCTCTACAATATACACAGGGACTGCTATTCTCTATAATATACACAGGGACTGCTATTCTCTATAATATACACAGGGACTGCTATTCTCTATAATATACACAGGGGCTGCTATTCTCTATAATATACACAGGGACTGCTATTCTCGATAATATACACAGGGACTGCTATTCTCTATAATATACACACGGACTGCTATTTCTATAATATAAACAGGAGCTGCTATTCTCTATAATGTACACAATGGCTGCTATTCTCTATAATATACACAGGGGCTGCTATTCTCTATAATATACACAGGGGCTGCTATTCTCTATAATATACACAGTGTCTGCTATTCTCTCTAATATACACAGGGACTGCTATTCTCTATAATATACACAGGGGCTGCTATTCTCTATAATATACACAGGGACTGCTATTCTATATAATATACACAGTGTCTGCTATTCTCTATAATATACACAGGGACTGCTATTCTCTGTAATATATACAGGGGCTGCTATTCTCTATATTATACACAGGGGCTGCTATTCTCAATAATATACACAGGGACTGCTATTCTCTATAATATACACAGGGGAGCTATTCTCGATAATATACACAGGGGCTGCTATTCTCTATAATATACACAGGGACTGCTATTCTGTCTAATATACACAGGGGCTGCTATTCTCTATAATATACACAGGGGCTGCTATTCTCTATAATATACCCAGGGACTGCTATTCTCTATAATATAGAGAGGGACGGCTATTCTCTATAATATACACAGGGAACTGCTATTCTCTATAATATACACAGGGACGGCTATTCTCTATAATATACACAGGGACTGCTATTCTCTATAATATACACAGGGACTGCTATTCTCTATAATATACACAGGGACTGCTATTCTCTATAATATACACAGGGACTGCTATTCTCAATAATATACACAGGGACTGCTATTCTCTGTAATATTCACAGGGGCTGCGATTCTCTATAACATACACAGGGGCTGCTATTCTCTATAATATACACGGGGACTGCTATTCTCTTTAATATACACAGGGACTGCTATTCTCTATAATATACACAGGGACTGCTATTCTCTATAATATACACAGGGGCTGCTATTCTCTGTAATATTCACAGGGGCTGCTATTCTGTATAATATACACAGGGGCTGCTATTCTCTATAATATACACAGTGACTGCTATTCTCTGTAATATGCATTGGGAGTGTTATTCTCTATAATATACACAGGGGCTGCTATTCTGTATAATATACACAGGGACTGCTATTCTCTATAATATACACAGGGACTGCTGTTCTCTATAATATACACAGGGACTGCTATTCTCTACAATATACAGAGGGACTGCTATTCTCAATAATAGACACAGGGGCTGCTATTCTCTATAATATGCACAGGGACTGCTATTCTCGATAATATACACAGGGACTGCTATTCTCTATAATATACACAGGGACTGCTATTCACTATAATATACACAGGGACTGCTATTCACTATAATACACACAGGGACTGCTATTCTCTATAATATACACAGGGGCTGCTATTCTCTACAATATACACAGAGGCTGCTATTCTCTACAATATACACGGGGACTGCTATTCTGTATAATATACACAGGCACTGCTATTCTCTATAACACACACAGGGGCTGCTTTTCTCTATAATATACACAGGGACTGCTATTCTCTATAATATACACAGGGACTGCTATTCTCTATAATATACACAGGGACTGCTATTCTATATAATATACACAGGGACTGCTATTCTCTATAATATACACAGGGACTGCTATTCTGTATAATATACACAGGGACTGCTATTCTCTATAATATACACAGGGGCTGCTATTCTCTATAATATACACAGGGGCTGCTATTCTCTATAATATACACAGGGACTGCTATTCACTATAATACACACAGGGACTGCTATTCTCTATAATATACACAGGGACTGCTATTCTCTATAATATACACAGGGGCTGCTATTCTCTATAATATACACAGGGATGCTATTCTCTATAATATACACAGGGACTGCTATTGTCTATAATATACACAGGGGCTGCTATTCCCTATAATATACACAGGAGCTGCTATTCTCTATAATATACACAATGGCTGCTATTCTCTATATTATACACAGGGGCTGCTATTCTCTATAATATACACAGGGACTGCTATTCTCTATAATATACACAGGGACTGCTATTCTCTATAATATACACAGGGACTGCTATTCTCTATAATATACACAGGGATTGCTATTCTCTATAATATAGACAGGGACTGCTATTCTCAAAATATACACAGGGGCTGCTGATCTCTATAATATACACAGGGGCTGCTATTCTCTATAATATACAGAGGGACTGCTATTCTATATAATATACACAGGGACTGCTATTCTCTATAATATACACAGGGACTGCTATTCTCTATATTATACACAGGGGCTGCTATTCTCTACAATATACACAGGGGCTGCTAATCTCTATAATATACACAGGGACTGCTATTCTCTATAATATACACAGGGACTGCTATTCTCTATAATATAAACAGGAGCTGCTATTCTCTATAATGTACACAATGGCTGCTATTCTCTATAATATACACAGGGGCTGCTATTCTCTATAATATACACAGGGGCTGCTATTCTCTATAATATGCACAGGGACTGCTATTCTCGATAATATACACAGGGACTGCTATTCTCTATAATATACACAGGGACTGCTATTCACTATAATATACACAGGGACTGCTATTCACTATAATACACACAGGGACTGCTATTCTCTATAATATACACAGGGACTGCTATTCTCTATAATATACACAGGGGCTGCTATTCTCTATAATATACACAGGGATGCTATTCTCTATAATATACACAGGGACTGCTATTGTCTATTATATACACAGGGGCTGCTATTCCCTATAATATACACAGGGGCTGCTATTCTCTACAATATACACAGGGACTGCTATTCTCTATAATATACACAGTGTCTGCTATTCTCTATAATATACACAGGAGCTGCTATTCTCTATAATATACACAATGGCTGCTATTCTCTATATTATACACAGGGGCTGCTATTCTCTATAATATACACAGGGACTGCTATTCTCTATAATATACACAGGGACTGCTATTCTCTATAATATACACAGGGACTGCTATTCTCTATAATATACACAGGGAATGCTATTCTCTATAATATAGACAGGGACTGCTATTCTCTATAATATACACAGGGGCTGCTGATCTCTATAATATACACAGGGGCTGCTATTCTCTATAATATACAGAGGGACTGCTATTCTATATAATATACACAGGGACTGCTATTCTCTATAATATACACAGGGACTGCTATTCTCTATATTATACACAGGGGCTGCTATTCTCTACAATATACACAGGGGCTGCTAATCTCTATAATATACACAGGGACTGCTATTCTCTATAATATACACAGGGACTGCTATTCTCTATAATATACACAGGGGCTGTTATTCTCTATAATATACACAGGGACTGCTATTCTCTATCATATACACAGGGACTGCTATTCTCTATAATATACATAGGGACTGCTATTCTCTATAATATACACAGGGACTGCTATTCTCTATAATATACACAGGGACTGCTATTCTCTATAATATACACAGGGACTGCTATTCTCTATAATATACACAGGGACTGCTATTCTCTATAATATACACAGGGACTGCTATTCTCTATAATATACACAGGGGCTGCTATTCTCTATAATATACACAGGGACTGCTATTCTCTATAATATACACAGGGACTGCTATTCTCTATAATATACACACGGACTGCTATTCTCTATAATATAAACAGGAGCTGCTATTCTCTATAATGTACACAATGGCTGCTATTCTCTATAATATACACAGGGGCTGCTATTCTCTATAATATACACAGGGGCTGCTATTCTCTATAATATACACAGTGTCTGCTATTCTCTCTAATATACACAGGGACTGCTATTCTCTATAATATACACAGGGGCTGCTATTCTCTATAATATACACAGGGACTGCTATTCTATATAATATACACAGTGTCTGCTATTCTCTATAATATACACAGGGACTGCTATTCTCTGTAATATATACAGGGGCTGCTATTCTCTATATTATACACAGGGGCTGCTATTCTCAATAATATAAACAGGGACTGCTATTCTCTATAATATACACAGGGGAGCTATTCTCGATAATATACACAGGGGCTGCTATTCTCTATAATATACACAGGGACTGCTATTCTGTCTAATATACACCAGGGCTGCTATTCTCTATAATATACACAGGGGCTGCTATTCTCTATAATATACCCAGGGACTGCTATTCTCTATAATATACAGAGGGACGGCTATTCTCTATAATATACACAGGGACTGCTATTCTCTATAATATACACAGGGACGGCTATTCTCTATAATATACACAGGGACTGCTATTCTCTATAATATACACAGGGACTGCTATTCTCTATAATATACACAGGGACTGCTATTCTCTATAATATACACAGGGACTGCTATTCTCAATAATATACACAGGGACTGCTATTCTCTGTAATATTCACAGGGGCTGCGATTCTCTATAACATACACAGGGGCTGCTATTCTCTATAATATACACGGGGACTGCTATTCTCTATAATATACACAGGGACTGCTATTCTCTATAATATACACAGGGACTGCTATTCTCTATAATATACACAGGGGCTGCTATTCTCTGTAATATTCACAGGGGCTGCTATTCTGTATAATATACACAGGGGCTGCTATTCTCTATAATATACACAGGGACTGTTATTCTCTATAATATACACAGGGGCTGCTATTCTGTATAATATACACAGGGACTGCTATTCTCTATAATATACACAGGGACTGCTGTTCTCTATAATATACACAGGGACTGCTATTCTCTACAATATACAGAGGGACTGCTATTCTCAATAATAGACACAGGGGCTGCTATTCTCTATAATATGCACAGGGACTGCTATTCTCGATAATATACACAGGGACTGCTATTCTCTATAATATACACAGGGACTGCTATTCACTATAATATACACAGGGACTGCTATTCACTATAATACACACAGGGACTGCTATTCTCTATAATATACACAGGGGCTGCTATTCTCTACAATATACACAGAGGCTGCTATTCTCTACAATATACACGGGGACTGCTATTCTGTATAATATACACAGGGACTGCTATTCTCTATAACACACACAGGGGCTGCTATTCTCTATAATATACACAGGGACTGCTATTCTCTATAATATACACAGGGACTGCTATTCTCTATAATATACACAGGGACTGCTACTCTATATAATATACACAGGGACTGCTATTCTCTATAATATACACAGGGACTGCTATTCTGTATAATATAAACAGGGACTGCTATTCTCTATAATATACACAGGGGCTGCTATTCTCTATAATATACACAGGGACTGCTATTCACTATAATACACACAGGGACTGCTATTCTCTATAATATACACAGGGACTGCTATTCTCTATAATATACACAGGGGCTGCTATTCTCTATAATATACACAGGGATGCTATTCTCTATAATATACACAGGGACTGCTATTGTCTATAATATACACAGGGGCTGCTATTCCCTATAATATACACAGGGGCTGCTATTCTCTACAATATACACAGGGACTGCTATTCTCTATAATATACACAGGGGCTGCTATTCTCTATAATATACACAGGAGCTGCTATTCTCTATAATATACACAATGGCTGCTATTCTCTATATTATACACAGGGGCTGCTATTCTCTATAATATACACAGGGACTGCTATTCTCTATAATATACACAGGGACTGCTATTCTCTATAATATACACAGGGACTGCTATTCTCTATAATATACACAGGGATTGCTATTCTCTATAATATAGACAGGGACTGCTATTCTCTATAATATACACAGGGGCTGCTGATCTCTATAATATACACAGGGGCTGCTATTCTCTATAATATACACAGGGACTGCTATTCTATATAATATACACAGGGACTGCTATTCTCTATAATATACACAGGGACTGCTATTCTCTATATTATACACAGGGGCTGCTATTCTCTACAATATACACAGGGGCTGCTATTCTCTATAATATACACAGTGGCTGCTATTCTCTGTAATATACACAGGGACTGCTATTCTCTATAATATACACAGGGACTGCTATTCTCTATAATATACACAGGGGCTGCTAATCTCTATAATATACACAGGGACTGCTATTCTCTATAATATACACAGGGACTGCTATTCTCTATAATATACACAGGGGCTGTTATTCTCTATAATATAGACAGGGACTGCTATTCTCTATCATATACACAGGGACTGCTATTCTCTATAATATACATAGGGACTGCTATTCTCTATAATATACACAGGGACTGCTATTCTCTATAATATACACAGGGACTGCTATTCTCTATAATATACACAGGGACTGCTATTCTCTATAATATACACAGGGACTGCTATTCTCTATAATATACACAGGGACTGCTATTCTCTATAATATACACAGGGGCTGCTATTCTCTATAATATACACAGGGACTGCTATTCTCTATAATATACACAGGGACTGCTATTCTCTATAATATACACACGGACTGCAATTCTCTATAATATAAACAGGAGCTGCTATTCTCTATAATGTACACAATGGCTGCTATTCTCTATAATATACACAGGGGCTGCTATTCTCTATAATATACACAGGGGCTGCTATTCTCTATAATATACACAGTGTCTGCTATTCTCTCTAATATACACAGGGACTGCTATTCTCTATAATATACACAGGGGCTGCTATTCTCTATAATATACACAGGGACTGCTATTCTATATAATATACACAGTGTCTGCTATTCTCTATAATATACACAGGGACTGCTATTCTCTGTAATATATACAGGGGCTGCTATTCTCTATATTATACACAGGGGCTGCTATTCTCAATAATATACACATGGACTGCTATTCTCTATAATATACACAGGGGCTGCTATTCTCGATAATATACACAGGGGCTGCTATTCTCTATAATATACACAGGGACTGCTATTCTGTCTAATATACACAGGGGCTGCTATTCTCTATAATATACACAGGGACTGCTATTCTCTATAATATACAGAGGGACGGCTATTCTCTATAATATACACAGGGACTGCTATTCTCTATAATATACACAGGGACGGCTATTCTCTATAATATACACAGGGACTGCTATTCTCTATAATATACACAGGGACTGCTATTCTCTATAATATACACAGGGACTGCTATTCTCTATAATATACACAGGGACTGCTATTCTCAATAATATACACAGGGACTGCTATTCTCTGTAATATTCACAGGGGCTGCGATTCTCTATAACATACACAGGCGCTGCTATTCTCTATAATATACACGGGGACTGCTATTCTCTATAATATACACAGGGACTGCTATTCTCTATAATATACACAGGGACTGCTATTCTCTATAATATACACAGGGGCTGCTATTCTCTGTAATATTCACAGGGGCTGCTATTCTGTATAATATACACAGGGGCTGCTATTCTCTATAATATACACAGGGACTGTTATTCTCTATAATATACACAGGGGCTGCTATTCTGTATAATATACACAGGGACTGCTATTCTCTATAATATACACAGGGACTGCTGTTCTCTATAATATACACAGGGACTGCTATTCTCTACAATATACAGAGGGACTGCTATTCTCAATAATAGACACAGGGGCTGCTATTCTCTATAATATGCACAGGGACTGCTATTCTCGATAATATACACAGGGACTGCTATTCTCTATAATATACACAGGGACTGCTATTCACTATAATATACACAGGGACTGCTATTCACTATAATACACACAGGGACTGCTATTCTCTATAATATACACAGGGGCTGCTATTCTCTACAATATACACAGAGGCTGCTATTCTCTACAATATACACGGGGACTGCTATTCTGTATAATATACACAGGGACTGCTATTCTCTATAACACACACAGGGGCTGCTATTCTCTATAATATACACAGGGACTGCTATTTTTTATAATATACACAGGGACTGCTATTCTCTATAATATACACAGGGACTGCTATTCTCTGTAATATTCACAGGGGCTGCTATTCTGTATAATATACACAGGGGCTGCTATTCTCTATAATATACACAGGGACTGTTATTCTCTATAATATACACAGGGGCTGCTATTCTGTATAATATACACAGGGACTGCTATTCTCTATAATATACACAGGGACTGCTGTTCTCTATAATATACACAGGGACTGCTATTCTCTACAATATACAGAGGGACTGCTATTCTCAATAATAGACACAGGGGCTGCTATTCTCTATAATATGCACAGGGACTGCTATTCTCGATAATATACACAGGGACTGCTATTCTCTATAATATACACAGGGACTGCTATTCACTATAATATACACAGGGACTGCTATTCACTATAATACACACAGGGACTGCTATTCTCTATAATATACACAGGGGCTGCTATTCTCTACAATATACACAGAGGCTGCTATTCTCTACAATATACACGGGGACTGCTATTCTGTATAATATACACAGGGACTGCTATTCTCTATAACACACACAGGGGCTGCTATTCTCTATAATATACACAGGGACTGCTATTTTTTATAATATACACAGAGACTGCTATTCTCTATAATATACACAGGGACTGCTATTCTATATAATATACACAGGGACTGCTATTCTCTATAATATACACAGGGACTGCTATTCTGTATAATATACACAGGGACTGCTATTCTCTATAATATACACAGGGGCTGCTATTCTCTATAATATACACAGGGACTGCTATTCTCTATAATATACACAGGGACTGCTGTTCTCTATAATATACACAGGGACTGCTATTCTCTACAATATACAGAGGGACTGCTATTCTCAATAATATACACAGGGGCTGCTATTCTCTATAATATACACAGGGGCTGCTATTCCCTATAATATACACAGGGGCTGCTATTCTCTACAATATACACAGGGACTGCTATTCTCTATAATATACACAGGGGCTGCTATTCTCTATAATATACACAGGAGCTGCAATTCTCTATAATATACACAATGGCTGCTATTCTCTATATTATACACAGGGGCTGCTATTCTCTATAATATACACAGGGACTGCTATTCTCTATAATATACACAGGGACTGCTATTCTCTATAATATACACAGGGACTGCTATTCTCTATAATATACACAGGGACTGCTATTCTCTATAATATACACAGGGACTGCTATTCTCTATAATATACACAGGGGCTGCTGATCTCTATAATATACACAGGGGCTGCTATTCTCTATAATATACAGAGGGACTGCTATTCTATATAATATACACAGGGACTGCTATTCTCTATAATATACACAGGGACTGCTATTCTCTATATTATACACAGGGGCTGCTATTCTCTACAATATACACAGGGGCTGCTAATCTCTATAATATACACAGGGACTGCTATTCTCTATAATATACACAGGGACTGCTATTCTCTATAATATACACAGGGGCTGTTATTCTCTATAATATACACAGGGACTGCTATTCTCTATCATATACACAGGGACTGCTATTCTCTATAATATACATAGGGACTGCTATTCTCTATAATATACACAGGGACTGCTATTCTCTATAATATACACAGGGACTGCTATTCTCTATAATATACACAGGGACTGCTATTCTCTATAATATACACAGGGACTGCTATTCTCCATAATATACACAGGGACTGCTATTCTCTATAATATACACAGGGGCTGCTATTCTCTATAATATACACAGGGACTGCTATTCTCTATAATATACACAGGGACTGCTATTCTCTATAATATACACACGGACTGCTATTCTCTATAATATACACAGGGCCTGCTATTCTCGATAATATACACAGGGGCTGCTATTCTCTATAATATACACAGGGACTGCTATTCTGTCTAATATACACAGGGGCTGCTATTCTCTATAATATACACAGGGGCTGCTATTCTCTATAATATACCCAGGGACTGCTATTCTCTATAATATACAGAGGGACGGCTATTCTCTATAATATACACAGGGACTGCTATTCTCTATAATATACACAGGGACGGCTATTCTCTATAATATACACAGGGACTGCTATTCTCTATAATGTACACAGGGACTGCTATTCTCTATAATATACACAGGGACTGCTATTCTCTATAATATACACAGGGACTGCTATTCTCAATAATATACACAGGGACTGCTATTCTCTGTAATATTCACAGGGGCTGCGATTCTCTATAACATACACAGGGGCTGCTATTCTCTATAATATCCACGGGGACTGCTATTCTCTATAATATACACAGGGACTGCTATTCTCTATAATATACACAGGGACTGCTATTCTCTATAATATACACAGGGGCTGCTATTCTCTGTAATATTCACAGGGGCTGCTATTCTGTATAATATACACAGGGGCTGCTATTCTCTATAATATACACAGGGACTGTTATTCTCTATAATATACACAGGGGCTGCTATTCTGTATAATATACACAGGGACTGCTATTCTCTATAATATACACAGGGACTGCTGTTCTCTATAACATACACAGGGACTGCTATTCTCTACAATATACAGAGGGACTGCTATTCTCAATAATAGACACAGGGGCTGCTATTCTCTATAAGATGCACAGGGACTGCTATTCTCGATAATATACACAGGGACTGCTATTCTCTATAATATACACAGGGACTGCTATTCACTATAATATACACAGGGACTGCTATTCACTATAATACACACAGGGACTGCTATTCTCTATAATATACACAGGGGCTGCTATTCTCTACAATATACACAGAGGCTGCTATTCTCTACAATATACACGGGGACTGCTATTCTGTATAATATACACAGGGACTGCTATTCTCTATAACACACACAGGGGCTGCTATTCTCTATAATATACACAGGGACTGCTATTCTCTATAATATACACAGGGACTGCTATTCTCTATAATATACACAGGGACTGCTATTCTGTATAATATACACAGGGGCTGCTATTCTCTATAATATACACAGGGGCTGCTATTCTATATAATATACACAGGGACTGCTATTCTCTATAATATACACAGGGACTGCTATTCTCTATAATATACACAGGGACTGCTATTCTCTATAATATACACAGGGGCTGCTATTCTCTATAATATACACAGGGACTGCTATTCTCTATAATATACACAGGGACTGCTATTCTCTATAATATACACAGGGACTGCTATTCTCTATAATATACACAGGGACTGCTATTCTCTATAATATACACAGGGACTGCTATTCTCTATAATATACACAGGGGCTGCTATTCTATATAATATACACAGGGACTGCTATTCTCTATAATATACACAGGGACTGCTATTCTGTATAATATACACAGGGACTGCTATTCTCTATAATATACACAGGGGCTGCTATTCTCTATAATATACACAGGGACTGCTATTCTCTATAATATACACAGGGACTGCTATTCTCTATAATATACACAGGGACTGCTATTCTCTATAATATACACAGGGACTGCTATTCTCTATACTATACACAGGGACTGCTATTATTTATAATATACACAGGGGCTGCTATTCTCTATAATATACACAGGGACTGCTATTCTCTATAATATACACAGGGACTGCTATTCTCTATAATATACACAGGGGCTGCTATTCTCTATAATATACACAGGGACTGCTATTCTCTATAATATACACAGGGACTGCTATTCTCTATAATATACACAGGGGCTGCTATTCTCTATAATATACACAGGGGCTGCTATTCTCTACAATATACACAGGGACTGCTATTGTCTGCAATATACACAGGGACTGCTATTCTCTATAATATACACAGGGGCTGCAATTATGTATAATATACACAGGGACTGCTATTCTCTATCATATACTCAGGGACTGCTATTCTCTATAATATACACATGGACTGCTATTCTCTGTAATATACACAGGGACTGCTATTCTCTATATTATACACAGGGGCTGCTATTCTCTATAATAAACACAGGGGCTGCTATACTCTATAATATACACAGGGACTGCTATTCTCTATAATATACACAGGGACTGCTATTCTCTATAATATACACAGGGACTGCTATTCTCTATAATATACACAGGGACTGCTAGTCTCTACAATATACACAGGGACTGCTATTCTCTATAATATACACAGGGACTGCAATTCTCTATAATATACACAGGGACTGCTATTCTCTATAATATACACAGGGTCTGCTATTCTCTATAATATACACAGGGTCTGCTATTCTCTATAATATACACAGGGTCTGCTATTCTCTATAATATACACAGTGTCTGCTATTCTCTGTAATATACACAGGGGCTGCTATTCTCTATAATATACACAGGGACTGCTATTCTCTATAATATACACAGGGGCAGCTATTCTCTATAATATACACAGGGACTGCTATTCTCTATAATATACACAGGGACTGCTATTCTCTATAATATAGACAGGGACTGCTATTCTCTATAATATACACAGGGGCTGCTGATCTCTATAATATACACAGGGGCTGCTATTCTCTATAATATACAGAGGGACTGCTATTCTCTATAATATACACAGGGACTGCTATTCTCTATAATATACACAGGGACTGCTATTCTCTATATTATACACAGGGGCTGCTATTCTCTACAATATACACAGGGGCTGCTAATCTCTATAATATACACAGGGACTGCTATTCTCTATAATATACACAGGGACTGCTATTCTCTATAATATACACAGGGGCTGTTATTCTCTATAATATACACAGGGACTGCTATTCTCTATCATATACACAGGGACTGCTATTCTCTATAATATACATAGGGACTGCTATTCTCTATAATATACACAGGGACTGCTATTCTCTATAATATACACAGGGACTGCTATTCTCTATAATATACACAGGGACTGCTATTCTCTATAATATACACAGGGACTGCTATTCTCTATAATATACACAGGGACTGCTATTCTCTATAATATACACAGGGACTGCTATTCTCTATACTATACACAGGGACTGCTATTATTTATAATATACACAGGGGCTGCTATTCTCTATAATATACACAGGGACTGCTATTCTCTATAATATACACAGGGACTGCTATTCTCTATAATATACACAGGGGCTGCTATTCTCTATAATATACACAGGGACTGC
Organism: Isurus oxyrinchus; assembly: GCA_026770705.1. NCBI lineage: Eukaryota > Metazoa > Chordata > Chondrichthyes > Lamniformes > Lamnidae > Isurus > Isurus oxyrinchus. The sequence continues at coordinate 45,265 of JANJGN010002354.1, forward strand.
TATTCTCTATAATATACACAGGGACTGCTATTCTCTATAATATACACAGGGGCTGCTATTCTCTATAATATACACAGGGGCTGCTATTCTCTACAATATACACAGGGACTGCTATTGTCTGCAATATACACAGGGACTGCTATTCTCTATAATATACACAGGGGCTGCAATTAGGTATAATATACACAGGGACTGCTATTCTCTATCATATACACAGGGACTGCTATTCTCTATAATATACACATGGACTGCTATTCTCTGTAATATACACAGGGACTGCTATTCTCTATATTATACACAGGGGCTGCAATTCTCTATAATAAACACAGGGGCTGCTATACTCTATAATATACACAGGGACTGCTATTCTCTATAATATACACAGGGACTGCTATTCTCTATAATATACACAGGGACTGCTATTCTCTATAATATACACAGGGACTGCTATTCTCTACAATATACACAGGGACTGCTATTCTCTATAATATACACAGGGACTGCAATTCTCTATAATATACACAGGGACTGCTATTCTCTATAATATACACAGGGTCTGCTATTCTCTATAATATACACAGGGTCTGCTATTCTCTATAATATACACAGGGTCTGCTATTCTCTATAATATACACAGTGTCTGCTATTCTCTGTAATATACACAGGGGCTGCTATTCTCTATAATATACACAGGGACTGCTATTCTCTATAATATACACAGGGGCAGCTATTCTCTATAATATACACAGGGACTGCTATTCTCTATAATATACACAGGGACTGCTATTCTCTATAATATAGACAGGGACTGCTATTCTCTATAATATACACAGGGGCTGCTGATCTCTATAATATACACAGGGGCTGCTATTCTCTATAATATACAGAGGGACTGCTATTCTATATAATATACACAGGGACTGCTATTCTCTATAATATACACAGGGACTGCTATTCTCTATATTATACACAGGGGCTGCTATTCTCTACAATATACACAGGGGCTGCTAATCTCTATAATATACACAGGGACTGCTATTCTCTATAATATACACAGGGACGGCTATTCTCTATAATATACACAGGGGCTGTTATTCTCTATAATATACACAGGGACTGCTATTCTCTATCATATACACAGGGACTGCTATTCTCTATAATATACATAGGGACTGCTATTCTCTATAATATACACAGGGACTGCTATTCTCTATAATATACACAGGGACTGCTATTCTCTATAATATACACAGGGACTGCTATTCTCTATAATATACACAGGGACTGCTATTCTCCATAATATACACAGGGACTGCTATTCTCTATAATATACGCAGGGGCTGCTATTCTCTATAATATACACAGGGACTGCTATTCTCTATAATATACACAGGGACTGCTATTCTCTATAATATACACACGGACTGCTATTCTCTATAATATACACAGGGGCTGCTATTCTCGATAATATACACAGGGGCTGCTATTCTCTATAATATACACAGGGACTGCTATTCTGTCTAATATACACAGGGGCTGCTATTCTCTATAATATACCCAGGGACTGCTATTCTCTATAATATACAGAGGGACGGCTATTCTCTATAATATACACAGGGACTGCTATTCTCTATAATATACACAGGGACGGCTATTCTCTATAATATACACAGGGACTGCTATTCTCTATAATATACACAGGGACTGCTATTCTCTATAATATACACAGGGACTGCTATTCTCTATAATATACACAGGGACTGCTATTCTCAATAATATACACAGGGACTGCTATTCTCTGTAATATTCACAGGGGCTGCGATTCTCTATAACATACACAGGGGCTGCTATTCTCTATAATATACACGGGGACTGCTATTCTCTATAATATACACAGGGACTGCTATTCTCTATAATATACACAGGGACTGCTATTCTCTATAATATACACAGGGGCTGCTATTCTCTGTAATATTCACAGGGGCTGCTATTCTGTATAATATACACAGGGGCTGCTATTCTCTATAATATACACAGGGACTGTTATTCTCTATAATATACACAGGGGCTGCTATTCTGTATAATATACACAGGGACTGCTATTCTCTATAATATACACAGGGACTGCTGTTCTCTATTATATACACAGGGACTGCTATTCTCTACAATATACAGAGGGACTGCTATTCTCAATAATAGACACAGGGGCTGCTATTCTCTATAATATGCACAGGGACTGCTATTCTCGATAATATACACAGGGACTGCTATTCTCTATAATATACACAGGGACTGCTATTCACTATAATATACACAGGGACTGCTATTCACTATAATACACACAGGGACTGCTATTCTCTATAATATACACAGGGGCTGCTATTCTCAACAATATACACAGAGGCTGCTATTCTCTACAATATACACGGGGACTGCTATTCTGTATAATATACACAGGGACTGCTATTCTCTATAACACACACAGGGGCTGCTATTCTCTATAATATACACAGTGACTGCTATTCTCTATAATATACACAGGGACTGCTATTCTCTATAATATACACAGGGACTGCTATTCTGTATAATATACACAGGGGCTGCTATTCTCTATAATATACACAGGGGCTGCTATTCTATATAATATACACAGGGACTGCTATTCTCTATAATATACACAGGGACTGCTATTCTGTATAATATACACAGGGACTGCTATTCTCTATAATATACACAGGGGCTGCTATTCTCTATAATATACACAGGGACTGCTATTCTCTATAATATACACAGGGACTGCTATTCTCTATAATATACACAGGGACTGCTATTCTCTATAATATACGCAGGGACTGCTATTCTCTATAATATACACAGGGACTGCTATTCTCTATAATATACACAGGGGCTGCAATTCTATATAATATACACAGGGACTGCTATTCTCTATAATATACACAGGGACTGCTATTCTGTATAATATACACAGGGACTGCTATTCTCTATAATATATACAGGGGCTGCTATTCTCTATAATATACACAGGGACTGCTATTCTCTATAATATACACAGGGACTGCTATTCTCTATAATATACACAGGGACTGCTATTCTCTATACTATACACAGGGACTGCTATTATTTATAATATACACAGGGGCTGCTATTCTCTATAATATACACAGGGACTGCTATTCTCTATAATATACACAGGGACTGCTATTCTCTATAATATACACAGGGGCTGCTATTCTCTATAATATACACAGGGACTGCTATTCTCTATAATATACACAGGGACTGCTATTCTCTATAATATACACAGGGGCTGCTATTCTCTATAATATACACAGGGGCTGCTATTCTCTACAATATACACAGGGACTGCTATTGTCTGCAATATACACAGGGACTGCTATTCTCTATAATATACACAGGGGCTGCAATTATCTATAATATACACAGGGACTGCTATTCTCTATCATATACACAGGGACTGCTATTCTCTATAATATACACATGGACTGCTATTCTCTGTAATATACACAGGGACTGCTATTCTCTATATTATACACAGGGGCTGCTATTCTCTATAATAAACACAGGGGCTGCTATACTCTATAATATACACAGGGACTGCTATTCTCTATAATATACACAGGGACTGCTATTCTCTATAATATACACAGGGACTGCTATTCTCTATAATATACACAGGGACTGCTATTCTCTACAATATACACAGGGACTGCTATTCTCTATAATATACACAGGGACTGCAATTCTCTATAATATACACAGGGACTGCTATTCTCTATAATATACACAGGGTCTGCTATTCTCTATAATATACACAGGGTCTGCTATTCTCTATAATATACACAGTGTCTGCTATTCTCTGTAATATACACAGGGGCTGCTATTCTCTATAATATACACAGGGACTGCTATTCTCTATAATATACACAGGGGCTGCTATTCTCTATAATATACACAGGGGCTGCTATTCTCTATAATATACACAGGGACTGCTATTCTCTATAATATACACAGGGACTGCTATTCTCTATAATATACACAGGGACTGCAATTCTCTATAATATACACAGGGACTGCTATTCTCTATAATATACACAGTGACTGCTATTCTCTATAATACACACAGGGAATGCTATTCTCTATAATATACACAGGGACTGCTATTCTCTATAATATACACAGGGAATGATATTCTCTATAATATACACAGGGACTGCTATTCTCTATAATATACACAGGGACTGCTATTCTCTATAATATACACAGGGACTGCTATTCTCTATAATATACACAGGGACTGCTATTCTCTATAATACACACAGGGGCTGCTATTCTCTATAATATACACAGGGACTGCTATTCTCTATAATATACACAGGGACTGCTATTCTCTACAATATACACAGGGACTGCTATTCTCTATAATATACACAGGGACTGCAATTCTCTATAATATACACAGGGACTGCTATTCTCTATAATATACACAGGGTCTGCTATTCTCTATAATATACACAGGGTCTGCTATTCTCTATAATATACACAGGGTCTGCTATTCTCTATAATATACACAGTGTCTGCTATTCTCTGTATTATACACTGGGGCTGCTATTCTCTATAATATACACAGGGACTGCTATTCTCTATAATATACACAGGGACTGCTATTCTCTATAATATACACAGGGGCTGCTATTCTCTATAATATACACAGGGGCTGCTATTCTCTACAATATACACAGGGACTGCTATTGTCTGCAATATACACAGGGACTGCTATTCTCTATAATATACACAGGGGCTGCAATTATCTATAATATACACAGGGACTGCTATTCTCTATCATATACACAGGGACTGCTATTCTCTATAATATACACATGGACTGCTATTCTCTGTAATATACACAGGGACTGCTATTCTCTATATTATACACAGGGACTGCTATTCTCTATAATAAACACAGGGGCTGCTATACTCTATAATATACACAGGGACTGCTATTCTCTATAATATACACAGGGACTGCTATTCTCTATAATATACACAGGGACTGCTATTCTCTATAATATACACAGGGACTGCTATTCTCTACAATATACACAGGGACTGCTATTCTCTATAATATACACAGGGACTGCAATTCTCTATAATATACACAGGGACTGCTATTCTCTATAATATACACAGGGTCTGCTATTCTCTATAATATACACAGGGTCTGCTATTCTCTATAATATACACAGTGTCTGCTATTCTCTGTAATATACACAGGGGCTGCTATTCTCTATAATATACACAGGGACTGCTATTCTCTATAATATACACAGGGGCTGCTATTCTCTATAATATACACAGGGGCTGCTATTCTCTATAATATACACAGGGACTGCTATTCTCTATAATATACACAGGGACTGCTATTCTCTATAATATACACAGGGACTGCAATTCTCTATAATATACACAGGGACTGCTATTCTCTATAATATACACAGTGACTGCTATTCTCTATAATACACACAGGGAATGCTATTCTCTATAATATACACAGGGACTGCTATTCTCTATAATATACACAGGGAATGATATTCTCTATAATATACACAGGGACTGCTATTCTCTATAATATACACAGGGACTGCTATTCTCTATAATATACACAGGGACTGCTATTCTCTATAATATACACAGGGACTGCTATTCTCTATAATACACACAGGGGCTGCTATTCTCTATAATATACACAGGGACTGCTATTCTCTATAATATACACAGGGACTGCTATTCTCTATAATATACACAGGGACTGCTATTCTCTACAATATACACAGGGACTGCTATTCTCTAAAATATACACAGGGACTGCAATTCTCTATAATATACACAGGGACTGCTATTCTCTATAATATACACAGGGTCTGCTATTCTCTATAATATACACAGGGTCTGCTATTCTCTATAATATACACAGGGTCTGCTATTCTCTATAATATACACAGTGTCTGCTATTCTCTGTAATATACACAGGGGCTGCTATTCTCTACAATATACACAGGGACTGCTATTCTCTATAATATACACAGGGGCTGCTATTCTCTATAATATACACAGGGACTGCTATTCTCTATAATATACACAGGGACTGCTATTCTCTATAATATAGACAGGGACTGCTATTCTCTATAATATACACAGGGGCTGCTGATCTCTATAATATACACAGGGGCTGCTATTCTCTATAATATACAGAGGGACTGCTATTCTATATAATATACACAGGGACTGCTATTCTCTATAATATACACAGGGACTGCTATTCTCTATATTATACACAGGGGCTGCTATTCTCTACAATATACACAGGGGCTGCTAATCTCTATAATATACACAGGGACTGCTATTCTCTATAATATACACAGGGACTGCTATTCTCTATAATATACACAGGGACTGCTATTCTCTATACTATACACAGGGACTGCTATTATTTATAATATACACAGGGGCTGCTATTCTCTATAATATACACAGGGACTGCTATTCTCTATAATATACACAGGGACTGCTATTCTCTATAATATACACAGGGGCTGCTATTCTCTATAATATACACAGGGACTGCTATTCTCTATAATATACACAGGGACTGCTATTCTCTATAATATACACAGGGGCTGCTATTCTCTATAATATACACAGGGGCTGCTATTCTCTACAATATACACAGGGACTGCTATTGTCTGCAATATACACAGGGACTGCTATTCTCTATAATATACACAGGGGCTGCAATTATCTATAATATACACAGGGACTGCTATTCTCTATCATATACACAGGGACTGCTATTCTCTATAATATACACATGGACTGCTATTCTCTGTAATATACACAGGGACTGCTATTCTCTATATTATACACAGGGGCTGCTATTCTCTATAATAAACACAGGGGCTGCTATACTCTATAATATACACAGGGACTGCTATTCTCTATAATATACACAGGGACTGCTATTCTCTATAATATACACAGGGACTGCTATTCTCTATAATATACACAGGGACTGCTATTCTCTACAATATACACAGGGACTGCTATTCTCTATAATATACACAGGGACTGCAATTCTCTATAATATACACAGGGACTGCTATTCTCTATAATATACACAGGGTCTGCTATTCTCTATAATATACACAGGGTCTGCTATTCTCTATAATATACACAGTGTCTGCTATTCTCTGTAATATACACAGGGGCTGCTATTCTCTATAATATACACAGGGACTGCTATTCTCTATAATATACACAGGGGCTGCTATTCTCTATAATATACACAGGGGCTGCTATTCTCTATAATATACACAGGGACTGCTATTCTCTATAATATACACAGGGACTGCTATTCTCTATAATATACACAGGGACTGCAATTCTCTATAATATACACAGGGACTGCTATTCTCTATAATATACACAGTGACTGCTATTCTCTATAATACACACAGGGAATGCTATTCTCTATAATATACACAGGGACTGCTATTCTCTATAATATACACAGGGAATGATATTCTCTATAATATACACAGGGACTGCTATTCTCTATAATATACACAGGGACTGCTATTCTCTATAATATACACAGGGACTGCTATTCTCTATAATATACACAGGGACTGCTATTCTCTATAATACACACAGGGGCTGCTATTCTCTATAATATACACAGGGACTGCTATTCTCTATAATATACACAGGGACTGCTATTCTCTATAATATACACAGGGACTGCTATTCTCTACAATATACACAGGGACTGCTATTCTCTATAATATACACAGGGACTGCAATTCTCTATAATATACACAGGGACTGCTATTCTCTATAATATACACAGGGTCTGCTATTCTCTATAATATACACAGGGTCTGCTATTCTCTATAATATACACAGGGTCTGCTATTCTCTATAATATACACAGTGTCTGCTATTCTCTGTAATATACACAGGGGCTGCTATTCTCTATCATATACACAGGGACTGCTATTCTCTATAATATACACAGGGGCTGCTATTCTCTATAATATACACAGGGACTGCTATTCTCTATAATATACACAGGGACTGCTATTCTCTATAATATAGACAGGGACTGCTATTCTCTATAATATACACAGGGGCTGCTGATCTCTATAATATACACAGGGGCTGCTATTCTCTATAATATACAGAGGGACTGCTATTCTATATAATATACACAGGGACTGCTATTCTCTATTATATACACAGGGACTGCTATTCTCTATATTATACACAGGGGCTGCTATTCTCTACAATATACACAGGGGCTGCTAATCTCTATAATATACACAGGGACTGCTATTCTCTATAATATACACAGGGACTGCTATTCTCTATAATATACACAGGGGCTGTTATTCTCTATAATATACACAGGGACTGCTATTCTCTATCATATACACAGGGACTGCTATTCTCTATAATATACATAGGGACTGCTATTCTCTATAATATACACAGGGACTGCTATTCTCTATAATATACACAGGGGCTGCTATTCTCTATAATATACACAGGGACTGCTATTCTCTATAATATACACAGGGACTGCTATTCTCTATAATATAGACAGGGACTGCTATTCTCTATAATATACACAGGGGCTGCTGATCTCTATAATATACACAGGGGCTGCTATTCTCTATAATATACAGAGGGACTGCTATTCTATATAATATACACAGTGACTGCTATTCTCTATAATATACACAGGGACTGCTATTCTCTATATTATACACAGGGGCTGCTATTCTCTACAATATACACAGGGGCTGCTAATCTCTATAATATACACAGGGACTGCTATTCTCTATAATATACACAGGGACTGCTATTCTCTATAATATACACAGGGGCTGTTATTCTCTATAATATACACAGGGACTGCTATTCTCTATAATATACACAGGGGCTGTTATTCTCTATAATATACACAGGGACTGCTATTCTCTATCATATACACAGGGACTGCTATTCTCTATAATATACACAGGGACTGCTATTCTCCATAATATACACAGGGACTGCTATTCTCTATAATATACACAGGGGCTGCTATTCTCTATAATATACACAGGGACTGCTATTCTCTATAATATACACAGGGACTGCTATTCTCTATAATATACACACGGACTGCTATTCTCTATAATGTACACAGGGGCTGCTATTCTCGATAATATACACAGGGGCTGCTATTCTCTATAATATACACAGGGACTGCTATTCTGTCTAATATACACAGGGGCTGCTATTCTCTATAATATACACAGGGGCTGCTATTCTCTATAATATACCCAGGGACTTCTATTCTCTATAATATACAGAGGGACGGCTATTCTCTATAATATACACAGGGACTGCTATTCTCTATAATATACACAGGGACGGCTATTCTCTATAATATACACAGGGACTGCTATTCTCTATAATATACACAGGGACTGCTATTCTCTATAATATACACAGGGACTGCTATTCTCTATAATATACACAGGGACTGCAATTCTCAATAATATACACAGGGACTGCTATTCTCTGTAATATTCACAGGGGCTGCGATTCTCTATAACATACACAGGGGCTGCTATTCTCTATAATATACACGGGGACTGCTATTCTCTATAATATACACAGGGACTGCTATTCTCTATAATATACACAGGGACTGCTATTCTCTATAATATACACAGGGGCTGCTATTCTCTGTAATATTCACAGGGGCTGCTATTCTCTATAATATACACAGGGACTGTTATTCTCTATAATATACACAGGGGCTGCTATTCTGTATAATATACACAGGGACTGCTATTCTCTATAATATACACAGGGACTGCTGTTCTCTATTATATACACAGGGACTGCTATTCTCTACAATATACAGAGGGACTGCTATTCTCAATAATAGACACAGGGGCTGCTATTCTCTATAATATGCACAGGGACTGCTATTCTCGATAATATACACAGGGACTGCTATTCTCTATAATATACACAGGGACTGCTATTCACTATAATATACACAGGGACTGCTATTCACTATAATACACACAGGGACTGCTATTCTCTATAATATACACAGGGGCTGCTATTCTCTACAATATACACAGAGGCTGCTATTCTCTACAATATACACGGGGACTGCTATTCTGTATAATATACGCAGGGACTGCTATTCTCTATAACACACACAGGGGCTGCTATTCTCTATAATATACACAGGGACTGCTATTCTCTATAATATACACAGGGACTGCTATTCTCTATAATATACACAGGGACTGCTATTCTGTATAATATACACAGGGGCTGCTATTCTCTATAATATACACAGGGGCTGCTATTCTATATAATATACACAGGGACTGCTATTCTCTATAATATACACAGGGACTGCTATTCTCTACAATATACACAGGGACTGCTATTCTCTATAATATACACAGGGACTGCAATTCTCTATAATATACACAGGGACTGCTATTCTCTATAATATACACAGGGTCTGCTATTCTCTATAATATACACAGGGTCTGCTATTCTCTATAATATACACAGGGTCTGCTATTCTCTATAATATACACAGTGTCTGCTATTCTCTGTAATATACACAGGGGCTGCTATTCTCTATAATATACACAGGGACTGCTATTCTCTATAATATACACAGGGGCTGCTATTCTCTATAATATACACAGGGACTGCTATTCTCTATAATATACACAGGGACTGCTATTCTCTATAATATAGACAGGGACTGCTATTCTCTATAATATACACAGGGGCTGCTGATCTCTATAATATACACAGGGGCTGCTATTCTCTATAATATACAGAGGGACTGCTATTCTATATAATATACACAGGGACTGCTATTCTCTATTATATACACAGGGACTGCTATTCTCTATATTATACACAGGGGCTGCTATTCTCTACAATATACACAGGGGCTGCTAATCTCTATAATATACACAGGGACTGCTATTCTCTATAATATACACAGGGACTGCTATTCTCTATAATATACACAGGGGCTGTTATTCTCTATAATATACACAGGGACTGCTATTCTCTATCATATACACAGGGACTGCTATTCTCTATAATATACATAGGGACTGCTATTCTCTATAATATACACAGGGACTGCTATTCTCTATAATATACACAGGGGCTGCTATTCTCTATAATATACACAGGGACTGCTATTCTCTATAATATACACAGGGACTGCTATTCTCTATAATATAGACAGGGACTGCTATTCTCTATAATATACACAGGGGCTGCTGATCTCTATAATATACACAGGGGCTGCTATTCTCTATAATATACAGAGGGACTGCTATTCTATATAATATACACAGGGACTGCTATTCTCTATAATATACACAGGGACTGCTATTCTCTATATTATACACAGGGGCTGCTATTCTCTACAATATACACAGGGGCTGCTAATCTCTATAATATACACAGGGACTGCTATTCTCTATAATATACACAGGGACTGCTATTCTCTATAATATACACAGGGGCTGTTATTCTCTATAATATACACAGGGACTGCTATTCTCTATCATATACACAGGGACTGCTATTCTCTATAATATACATAGGGACTGCTATTCTCTATAATATACACAGGGACTGCTATTCTCTATAATATACACAGGGACTGCTATTCTCTATAATATACACAGGGACTGCTATTCTCTATAATATACACAGGGACTGCTATTCTCCATAATATACACAGGGACTGCTATTCTCTATAATATACACAGGGGCTGCTATTCTCTATAATATACACAGGGACTGCTATTCTCTATAATATACACAGGGACTGCTATTCTCTATAATATACACACGGACTGCTATTCTCTATAATGTACACAGGGGCTGCTATTCTCGATAATATACACAGGGGCTGCTATTCTCTATAATATACACAGGGACTGCTATTCTGTCTAATATACACAGGGGCTGCTATTCTCTATAATATACACAGGGGCTGCTATTCTCTATAATATACCCAGGGACTTCTATTCTCTATAATATACAGAGGGACGGCTATTCTCTATAATATACACAGGGACTGCTATTCTCTATAATATACACAGGGACGGCTATTCTCTATAATATACACAGGGACTGCTATTCTCTATAATATACACAGGGACTGCTATTCTCTATAATATACACAGGGACTGCTATTCTCTATAATATACACAGGGACTGCTATTCTCAATAATATACACAGGGACTGCTATTCTCTGTAATATTCACAGGGGCTGCGATTCTCTATAACATACACAGGGGCTGCTATTCTCTATAATATACACGGGGACTGCTATTCTCTATAATATACACAGGGACTGCTATTCTCTATAATATACACAGGGACTGCTATTCTCTATAATATACACAGGGGCTGCTATTCTCTGTAATATTCACAGGGGCTGCTATTCTGTATAATATACACAGGGGCTGCTATTCTCTATAATATACACAGGGACTGTTATTCTCTATAATATACACAGGGGCTGCTATTCTGTATAATATACACAGGGACTGCTATTCTCTATAATATACACAGGGACTGCTGTTCTCTATTATATACACAGGGACTGCTATTCTCTACAATATACAGAGGGACTGCTATTCTCAATAATAGACACAGGGGCTGCTATTCTCTATAATATGCACAGGGACTGCTATTCTCGATAATATACACAGGGACTGCTATTCTCTATAATATACACAGGGACTGCTATTCACTATAATATACACAGGGACTGCTATTCACTATAATACACACAGGGACTGCTATTCTCTATAATATACACAGGGGCTGCTATTCTCTACAATATACACAGAGGCTGCTATTCTCTACAATATACACGGGGACTGCTATTCTGTATAATATACGCAGGGACTGCTATTCTCTATAACACACACAGGGGCTGCTATTCTCTATAATATACACAGGGACTGCTATTCTCTATAATATACACAGGGACTGCTATTCTCTATAATATACACAGGGACTGCTATTCTGTATAATATACACAGGGGCTGCTATTCTCTATAATATACACAGGGGCTGCTATTCTATATAATATACACAGGGACTGCTATTCTCTATAATATACACAGGGACTGCTATTCTGTATAATATACACAGGGACTGCTATTCTCTATAATATACACTGGGGCTGCTATTCTCTATAATATACACAGGGACTGCTATTCTCTATAATATACACAGGGACTGCTATTCTCTATAATATACACAGGGACTGCTATTCTCTATAATATACGCAGGGACTGCTATTCTCTATAATATACACAGGGACTGCTATTCTCTATAATATACACAGGGGCTGCTATTCTATATAATATACACAGGGACTGCTATTCTCTATAATATACACAGGGACTGCTATTCTGTATAATATACACAGGGACTGCTATTCTCTATAATATACACAGGGGCTGCTATTCTCTATAATATACACAGGGACTGCTATTCTCTATAATATACACAGGGACTGCTATTCTCTATAATATACACAGGGACTGCTATTCTCTATACTATACACAGGGACTGCTATTATTTATAATATACACAGGGGCTGCTATTCTCTATAATATACACAGGGACTGCTATTCTCTATAATATACACAGGGACTGCTATTCTATATAATATACACAGGGGCTGCTATTCTCTATAATATACACAGGGACTGCTATTCTCTATAATATACACAGGGACTGCTATTCTCTATAATATACACAGGGGCTGCTATTCTCTATAATATACACACGGGCTGCTATTCTCTACAATATACACAGGGACTGCTATTGTCTGCAATATACACAGGGACTGCTATTCTCTATAATATACACAGGGGCTGCAATTATCTATAATATACACAGGGACTGCTGTTCTCTATCATATACACAGGGACTGCTATTCTCTATAATATACACATGGACTGCTATTCTCTGTAATATACACAGGGACTGCTATTCTCTATATTATACACAGGGGCTGCTATTCTCTATAATAAACACAGGGGCTGCTATACTCTATAATATACACAGGGACTGCTATTCTCTATAATATACACAGGGACTGCTATTCTCTATAATATACACAGGGACTGTAATTCTCTATAATATACACAGGGACTGCTATTCTCTACAATATACACAGGGACTGCTATTCTCTATAATATACACAGGGACTGCAATTCTCTATAATATACACAGGGACTGCTATTCTCTATAATATACACAGGGTCTGCTATTCTCTATAATATACACAGGGTCTGCTATTCTCTATAATATACACAGTGTCTGCTATTCTCTGTAATATACACAGGGGCTGCTATTCTCTATAATATACACAGGGACGGCTATTCTCTATAATATACACAGGGGCTGCTATTCTCTATAATATACACAGGGGCTGCTATTCTCTATAATATACACAGGGACTGCTATTCTCTATAATATACACAGGGACTGCTATTCTCTATAATATACACAGGGACTGCAATTCTCTATAATATACACAGGGACTGCTATTCTCTATAATATACACAGTGACTGCTATTCTCTATAATACACACAGGGAATGCTATTCTCTATAATATACACAGGGACTGCTATTCTCTATAATATACACAGGGAATGATATTCTCTATAATATACACAGGGACTGCTATTCTCTATAATATACACAGGGACTGCTATTCTCTATAATATACACAGGGGCTGCTATTCTCTATAATATACACAGGGACTGCTATTCTCTATAATATACACAGGGACTGCTATTCTCTATAATATACACACGGACTGCTATTCTCTATAATGTACACAGGGGCTGCTATTCTCGATAATATACACAGGGGCTGCTATTCTCTATAATATACACAGGGACTGCTATTCTGTCTAATATACACAGGGGCTGCTATTCTGTATAATATACACAGGGGCTGCTATTCTCTATAATATACCCAGGGACTTCTATTCTCTATAATATACAGAGGGACGGCTATTCTCTATAATATACACAGGGACTGCTATTCTCTATAATATACACAGGGACGGCTATTCTCTATAATATACACAGGGACTGCTATTCTCTATAATATACACAGGGACTGCTATTCTCTATAATATACACAGGGACTGCTATTCTCTATAATATACACAGGGACTGCTATTCTCAATAATATACACAGGGACTGCTATTCTCTGTAATATTCACAGGGGCCGCGATTCTCTATAACATACACAGGGGCTGCTATTCTCTATAATATACACGGGGACTGCTATTCTCTATAATATACACAGGGACTGCTATTCTCTATAATATACACAGGGACTGCTATTCTCTATAATATACACAGGGGCTGCTATTCTCTGTAATATTCACAGGGGCTGCTATTCTGTATAATATACACAGGGGCTGCTATTCTCTATAATATACACAGGGACTGTTATTCTCTATAATATACACAGGGGCTGCTATTCTGTATAATATACACAGGGACTGCTATTCTCTATAATATACACAGGGACTGCTGTTCTCTATTATATACACAGGGACTGCTATTCTCTACAATATACAGAGGGACTGCTATTCTCAATAATAGACACAGGGGCTGCTATTCTCTATAATATGCACAGGGACTGCTATTCTCGATAATATACACAGGGACTGCTATTCTCTATAATATACACAGGGACTGCTATTCACTATAATATACACAGGGACTGCTATTCACTATAATACACACAGGGACTGCTATTCTCTATAATATACACAGGGGCTGCTATTCTCTACAATATACACAGAGGCTGCTATTCTCTACAATATACACGGGGACTGCTATTCTGTATAATATACGCAGGGACTGCTATTCTCTATAACACACACAGGGGCTGCTATTCTCTATAATATACACAGGGACTGCTATTCTCTATAATATACACAGGGACTGCTATTCTCTATAATATACACAGGGACTGCTATTCTGTATAATATACACAGGGGCTGCTATTCTCTATAATATACACAGGGGCTGCTATTCTATATAATATACACAGGGACTGCTATTCTCTATAATATACACAGGGACTGCTATTCTGTATAATATACACAGGGACTGCTATTCTCTATAATATACACTGGGGCTGCTATTCTCTATAATATACACAGGGACTGCTATTCTCTATAATATACACAGGGACTGCTATTCTCTATAATATACACAGGGACTGCTATTCTCTATAATATACGCAGGGACTGCTATTCTCTATAATATACACAGGGACTGCTATTCTCTATAATATACACAGGGGCTGCTATTCTATATAATATACACAGGGACTGCTATTCTCTATAATATACACAGGGACTGCTATTCTGTATAATATACACAGGGACTGCTATTCTCTATAATATACACAGGGGCTGCTATTCTCTATAATATACACAGGGACTGCTATTCTCTATAATATACACAGGGACTGCTATTCTCTATAATATACACAGGGACTGCTATTCTCTATACTATACACAGGGACTGCTATTATTTATAATATACACAGGGGCTGCTATTCTCTATAATATACACAGGGACTGCTATTCTCTATAATATACACAGGGACTGCTATTCTATATAATATACACAGGGGCTGCTATTCTCTATAATATACACAGGGACTGCTATTCTCTATAATATACACAGGGACTGCTATTCTCTATAATATACACAGGGGCTGCTATTCTCTATAATATACACAGGGGCTGCTATTCTCTACAATATACACAGGGACTGCTATTGTCTGCAATATACACAGGGACTGCTATTCTCTATAATATACACAGGGGCTGCAATTATCTATAATATACACAGGGACTGCTGTTCTCTATCATATACACAGGGACTGCTATTCTCTATAATATACACATGGACTGCTATTCTCTGTAATATACACAGGGACTGCTATTCTCTATATTATACACAGGGGCTGCTATTCTCTATAATAAACACAGGGGCTGCTATACTCTATAATATACACAGGGACTGCTATTCTCTATAATATACACAGGGACTGCTATTCTCTATAATATACACAGGGACTGTAATTCTCTATAATATACACAGGGACTGCTATTCTCTACAATATACACAGGGACTGCTATTCTCTATAATATACACAGGGACTGCAATTCTCTATAATATACACAGGGACTGCTATTCTCTATAATATACACAGGGTCTGCTATTCTCTATAATATACACAGGGTCTGCTATTCTCTATAATATACACAGTGTCTGCTATTCTCTGTAATATACACAGGGGCTGCTATTCTCTATAATATACACAGGGACGGCTATTCTCTATAATATACACAGGGGCTGCTATTCTCTATAATATACACAGGGGCTGCTATTCTCTATAATATACACAGGGACTGCTATTCTCTATAATATACACAGGGACTGCTATTCTCTATAATATACACAGGGACTGCAATTCTCTATAATATACACAGGGACTGCTATTCTCTATAATATACACAGTGACTGCTATTCTCTATAATACACACAGGGAATGCTATTCTCTATAATATACACAGGGACTGCTATTCTCTATAATATACACAGGGAATGATATTCTCTATAATATACACAGGGACTGCTATTCTCTATAATATACACAGGGACTGCTATTCTCTATAATATACACAGGGACTGCTATTCTCTATAATACACACAGGGACTGCTATTCTCTATAATACACACAGGGAATGCTATTCTCTATAATATACACAGGGACTGCTATTCTCTACAATATAC
Organism: Isurus oxyrinchus; assembly: GCA_026770705.1. Classification (NCBI taxonomy): domain Eukaryota; kingdom Metazoa; phylum Chordata; class Chondrichthyes; order Lamniformes; family Lamnidae; genus Isurus; species Isurus oxyrinchus. Next base: position 63,286 of record JANJGN010002354.1, read on the forward strand.
ACAGGGACTGCTATTCTCTACAATATACACAGGGACTGCTATTCTCTATAATATACACAGGGGCTGCTATTCTCTATAATATACACAGGCACTGCTATTCTCTATAATATACACAGGGACTGCTATTCTATATAATATACACAGGGACTGCTATACTCTATAATATACACAGGGACTGCTATTGTCTATAATATACAGAGGGGCTGCTATTCTCTATAATATACACAGGGACTGCTATTCTCTATAATATACACAGGGACTGCTATTCTCTACAATATACACAGGGACTGCTATTCTCTATAATATACACAGGGGCTGCTATTCTCTATAATATACACAGGGACTGCTATTCTCTATAATATACACAGGGACTGCTATTCTTAATAATATACACATGGACTGCTGTTCTCTATAATATACACAGGGGCTGCTATTCTCTATAATATACACAGGGACTGCTATTCTCTATAATACACACAGGGACTGCTATTCTCTATAATATACACAGGGACTGCTATTCTCTATAATATACACAGGGACTGCTATTCTCTATAATATACACAGGGGCTGCTATTCTCTATAATATACACAGGGGCTGCTATTCTCTATAATATACACAGGGACTGCTATTGTCTATAATATACACTTCGGCTGCTATTCTCTATAATATACACAGGGACTGCTATTCTCTATAATACACACAGGGACTGCTATTCTCTATAATATACACAGGGACTGCTATTCTCTATAATATACACAGGGGCTGCTATGCTCTGTAATATACACTGGGGCTGCTAAACTCTATAATATACACAGGGACTGCTATTCTCTATAATATACACAGGGACTGCAATTCTCTATAATATACACAGGAGCTGCTATTCTCTATAATATACACAATTGCTGCTATTCTCTATAATATACACAGGGGCTGCTATTCTCTATAATATACACAGGGGCTGCTATTCTCTATAATATACTCAGGGACTGCTTTTCTATATAATATACACAATGTCTGCTATTCTCTATAATATACACAGGGACTGCTATTCTCTGTAATATATACAGGGGCTGCTATTCTCTATATTATACACATGGGCTGCTATTCTCAATAATATACACAGGGACTGCTATTCTATATAATATACACAGGGGCTGCTATTCTCGATAATATACACAGGGGCTGGTATTCTCTATAATATACACAGGGACTGCTATTCTGTATAATATACACAGGGGCTGCTATTCTCTATAATATACACAGGGACTGCTATTCTCTATAATATACACAGGGACTGCTATTCTCTATAATATACACAGGGACAGCTATTCTCTATAATATACACAGGGGCTGCTATTCTCTATAATATACACAGGGACTGCTATTCTCTATAATATACACAGGGACTGCTATTCTCTGTAATATTCCCAGGGGCTGCTATTCTCTGTAATATTCACAGGGGCTGCTATTCTGTATAATATACACAGGGGCTGCTATTCTCTATAATATACACAGGGACTGTTATTCTCTATAATATACACAGGGGATGCTATTCTGTATAATATACACAGGGACTGCTATTCTCTGTAATATACACAGGGACTGCTGTTCTCTATAATATACACAGGGACTGCTATTCTCTATAATATACAGAGGGACTGCTATTCTCTTTAATATACACAGGGGCTGCTATTCTCTATAATATACACTGGGACTGCTATTCTCGATAATATACACAGGGACTGCTATTCTCTATAATATACACAGGGACTGCTATTCTCTATAATATACACAGGGCTGCTATTCTCTATAATATAAACAGGGACTGCTATTCTCTATAATATACACAGGGATGCTATTCTCTATAATATACACAGGGACTGCTATTCTCTATAATATACAAAGGGACTGCTATTCTCTATAATATACACAGGGACTGCAATTCTCTATAATATACACAGGGACTGCTGTTCTCTATAATATACACAGGGACTGCTATTCTCTATAATATACACTGGGACTGCTATTCTCTATAATATACACAGGGACTGCTATTCTCTATTATATACAGAGGGACTGCTGTACTCTATAATATACACAGGGGCTGCTATTCTCTATAATATACACAGGGACTGCTATTCTCTATAAAATACACAGGGGCTGCTATTCTCTATAAAATACACAGGGGCTGCTAATTTCTATAATATACACAGGGGCTGCTATTCTCTATAATATACACAGGGGCTGCTATTCTCTAAAATATACACAGGGGCTACTATTCTCTATAATATACACAGGGGCTGCTATTCTCTATAATATACACAGGGGTGCTATTCTCTATAATATACACAGGGACTGCTATTCTCTATAATATACACAGGGACTGCTATTCTCTATAATATACACAGGAACTGCTATTCTCTATAATATACACAGGGGCTGCTATTCTGTATAATATACACAGGGACTGCTATTCTCTGTAATATACACAGGGACTGCTGTTCTCTATAATATACACAGGGACTGCTATTCTCTATAATATACAGAGGGACTGCTATTCTCTTTAATATACACAGGGGCTGCTATTCTCTATAATATACACAGGGACTGCTATTCTCGATAATATACACAGGGACTGCTATTCTCTATAATATACACAGGGACTGCTATTCTCTATAATATACACAGGGCTGCTATTCTCTATAATATACACAGGGGCTGCTATTCTCTATAATATACACAGGGACTGCTATTCTCTGTAATATATACAGGGGCTGCTATTCTCTATATTATACACATGGGCTGCTATTCTCAATAATATACACAGGGACTGCTATTCTATATAATATACACAGGGGCTGCTATTCTCGATAATATACACAGGGGCTGGTATTCTCTATAATATACACAGGGACTGCTATTCTGTATAATATACACAGGGGCTGCTATTCTCTATAATATACACAGGGACTGCTATTCTCTATAATATACACAGGGACTGCTATTCTCTATAATATACACAGGGACAGCTATTCTCTATAATATACACAGGGGCTGCTATTCTCTATAATATACACAGAGACTGCTATTATCTATAATATACACAGGGACTGCTATTCTCTGTAATATTCACAGGGGCTGCTATTCTCTGTAATATTCACAGGGGCTGCTATTCTGTATAATATACACAGGGGCTGCTATTCTCTATAATATACACAGGGACTGTTATTCTCTATAATATACACAGGGGCTGCTATTCTGTATAATATACACAGGGACTGCTATTCTCTGTAATATACACAGGGACTGCTGTTCTCTATAATATACACAGGGACTGCTATTCTCTATAATATACAGAGGGACTGCTATTCTCTTTAATATACACAGGGGCTGCTATTCTCTATAATATACACTGGGACTGCTATTCTCGATAATATACACAGGGACTGCTATTCTCTATAATATACACAGGGACTGCTATTCTCTATAATATACACAGGGCTGCTATTCTCTATAATATAAACAGGGACTGCTATTCTCTATAATATACACAGGGATGCTATTCTCTATAATATACACAGGGACTGCTATTCTCTATAATATACAAAGGGACTGCTATTCTCTATAATATACACAGGGACTGCAATTCTCTATAATATACACAGGGACTGCTGTTCTCTATAATATACACAGGGACTGCTATTCTCTATAATATACACTGGGACTGCTATTCTCTATAATATACACAGGGACTGCTATTCTCTATTATATACAGAGGGACTGCTGTACTCTATAATATACACAGGGGCTGCTATTCTCTATAATATACACAGGGACTGCTATTCTCTATAAAATACACAGGGGCTGCTATTCTCTATAATATACACAGGGGCTGCTAATTTCTATAATATACACAGGGGCTGCTATTCTCTATAATATACACAGGGGCTGCTATTCTCTAAAATATACACAGGGGCTACTATTCTCTATAATATACACAGGGGCTGCTATTCTCTATAATATACACAGGGGTGCTATTCTCTATAATATACACAGGGACTGCTATTCTCTATAATATACACAGGGACTGCTATTCTCTATAATATACACACGGACTGCTATTCTCTATAATATACACAGGGGCTGCTATTCTGTATAATATACACAGGGACTGCTATTCTCTGTAATATACACAGGGACTGCTGTTCTCTATAATATACACAGGGACTGCTATTCTCTATAATATACAGAGGGACTGCTATTCTCTTTAATATACACAGGGGCTGCTATTCTCTATAATATACACAGGGACTGCTATTCTCGATAATATACACAGGGACTGCTATTCTCTATAATATACACAGGGACTGCTATTCTCTATAATATACACAGGGCTGCTATTCTCTATAATATACACAGGGGCTGCTATTCTCTGTAATATACACAGGGGCTGCTATTCTCTATAATATATCCAGGGACTGCTATTCTCTATATTATACACAGGGGCTGCTATTCTCTACAATATACACAGAGGCTGCTATTCTCTACAATATACACGGGGACTGCTATTCTGTATAATATACACAGGGACTGCTATTCTCTGTAACACACACAGGGGCTGCTATTCTCTATAATATACACAGGGACTGCTATTCTCTATAATATACGCAGGGACTGCTATTCTCTATAATATACACAGGGACTGCCATTCTCTATAATATACACAGGGACTGCTATTCTCTATAATATACACAGGGACTGCTATTCTCTATACTATACACAGGGACTGCTATTCTCTATAATATACACAGGGACTGCTATTCTCTATAATATACACATGGGCTGCTATTCTCTATAATATACACAGTGACTGCTATTCTCTATAATATACACAGGGGCTGCTATTCTGTATAATATACACAGGGGCTGCAATTCTCTGTAATATACACAGGAGCTGCTATTCTCTATAATATACACAGGGACTGCTATTCTCTATAATATACACAGGGGCTGCTATTCTCTATAATATACACAGGGGCTGCTATTCTCTACAATATACACAGGGACTGCTATTCTCTATAATATACACAGGGGCTGCAATTATCTATAATATACACAGGGACTGCTATTCTCTATATTATACACAGGGACTGCTATTCTCTATAATATACACATGGACTGCTATTCTCTATAATATACACAGGGACTGCTAGTCTCTATAATATACACAGGGACTGCTATTCTCTATAATATACACAGGGACTGCTATTCTCTATATGATACACAGGAGCTGCAATTCTCTATAATATACACAGGGACTGCTATTCTCTATAATATACACAGGGACTGCTATTCTCTATAATATACACAGGGACTGCTATTCTCTATAATATACACAGGGACTGCTATTCTCTATAATATAAACAGGGACTGCTATTCTCTATAATATACACAGGGACTGCTATTCTCTATAATATACACAGGGACTGCAATTCTCTATAATATACACAGGGACTGCTGTTCTCTATAATATACACAGGGACTGCTATTCTCTATAATATACACAGGGACTGCTATTGTCTATAATATACACAGGGACTGCTATTCTCTATAATATACACTGGGACTGCTATTCTCTATAATATACACAGGGACTGCTATTCTCTATAATACACACAGGGACTGCTTTTCTCTATAATATACACAGGGACTGCTATTCTATATAATATACACAGGGACTGCTATTCTCTATAATACACACAGGGACTGCTATTCTCTATAATATACACAGGGACTGCTATTCTCTATAACATACACAGGGACTGCTATTCTCTATAATATACACAGGGACTGCTATTCTCTATAATATACACAGGGACTGCTATTCTGTATAATATACACAGGGGCTGCTATTCTCTATAATATACACAGGGACTGCTATTCTCTATAATATACACAGGGGCTGCTATTCTCTATAATATACACAGGGACTGCTATTCTCTATAATATACACAGGGGCTGCTATTCTCTATAATATACACAGGGACTGCTATTCTCTATAATATACACAGGGACTGCTATTCTCTATAATATACACAGGGACTGCTATTCTCTATAATATACACAGGGACTGCTATTCTCTATAATATACACAGGGGCTGCTATTCTCTATAATATACACAGGGACTGCTATTCTCTATAATATACACAGGGGCTGCTATTCTCTATAATATACACAGGGACTGCTATTCTCTATAAAATACACAGGGGCTGCTATTCTCTATAATATACACAGGGGCTGCTAATTTCTATAATATACACAGGGGCTGCTATTCTCTAAAATATACACAGGGGCTGCTATTCTCTATAATATACACAGGGGCTACTATTCTCTATAATATACACAGGGGCTGCTATTCTCTATAATATACACAGGGGCTGCTATTCTCTATAATATACACAGGGACTGCTATTCTCTATAATATACACAGGGACTGCAATTCTCTATAATATACACAGTGACTGCTATTCTCTATAATATACACAGGGACTGCTATTCTCTATAATATACACAGGGACTGCTATTCTCTATAATATACACAGGGGCTGCTATTCTCTATAATATACACAGGGACTGCTATTCTCTATAATATACACAGGGACTGCTATTCTCTATAATATACACAGGGACTGCTATTCTCTATAATACACACAGGGGCTGCTATTCTCTATAATATACACAGGGACTGCTATTCTCTATAATATACACAGGGACTGCTATTCTCTATAATATACACAGGGACTGCTATTCTCTATAATATACACAGGGACTGCTATTCTCTATAATACACACAGGGGCTGCTATTCTCTATAATATACACAGGGACTGCTATTCTCTATAATATAAACAGGGACTGCTATTCTCTATAATATACATAGGGACTGCTATTCTCTATAATACACACAGGGGCTGCTATTCCCTATAATATACACAGGGGATTCTATTCTCTATAATATACACAGGGACTGCTATTCTCTATAATATACACAGGGACTGCTATTCTCTATAATATACACAGGGGCTGCTATTCTCTATAATATACACAGGGACTGCTATTCTCTATAATATACACAGGGACTGCTATTCTCTATAATACACACAGGGACTGCTATTCTCTGTAATATACACAGGGACTGCTATTCTCTATAATATACACTGGGGCTGCTATTCTCTATAATATACCCAGGGACTGCTATTCTCTATAATATACACAGGGTCTGCTATTCTCTATAATATACACAGGGGCTGCTATTCTCTATAATATACACAGGGACTGCTATTCTCTATAATATACACAGGGAATGCTATTCTCTATAATATACACAGGGACTGCTATTCACTATAATACACACAGGGACTGCTATTCTCTATAATATACACAGGGGCTGCTATTCTCTACAATATACACGGGGACTGCTATTCTGTATAATATACACAGGGACTGCTATTCTCTATAACACACACAGGGGCTGCTATTCTCTATAATATACACAGGGACTGCTATTCTCTATAATATACACAGGGACTGCTATTCTCTATAATATACACCGGGACTGCTCTTCTATATAATATACACAGGGACTGCTATTCTCTATAATATACACAGGGACTGCTATTCTCTATAATATACACAGGGACTGCTATTCTCTATAATATACACAGGGGCTGCTATTCTCTATAATATACACAGGGACTGCTATTCTCTATAATATACACAGGAACTGTTATTCTCTATAATATACACAGGGACTGCTATTCTCTATAATATACACAGGGACTGCTATTCTCTATACTATACACAGGGACTACTATTCTTTATAATATACACATGGGCTGCTATTCTCTATAATATACACAGTGACTGCTATTCTCTATAATATACACAGGGGCTGCTATTCTGTATAATATACACAGGGGCTGCAATTCTCTGTAATATACACAGGAGCTGCTATTCTCTATAATATACACAGGGACTGCTATTCTCTATAATATACACAGGGACTGCTATTCTCTATAATATACACAGGGGCTGCTATTCTCTATAATATACACAGGGGGTGCTATTCTCTACAATATACACAGGGACTGCTATTGTCTGCAATATACACAGGGACTGCAATTCTCTATAATATACACAGGGGCTGCAATTATCTATAATATACACAGGGACTGCTATTCTCTATCATATACACAGGGACTGCTATTCTCTATAATATACACATGGACTGCTATTCTCTATATTATACACAGGGGCTGCTATTCTTTATAATATACACAGGGCTGCTATACTCCATAATATACACAGGGACTGCTATTCTCTATAATATACACAGGGACTGCTATTCTCTATAATATACACAGGACTGCTATTCTCTATAATATACACAGGGACTGCTATTCTCTACAATATACACAGGGACTGCTATTCTCTATAATATACACAGGGACTGCAATTCTCTATAATATACACAGGGACTGCTATTCTCTATAATATACACAGGGTCTGCTATTCTCTATAATATACACAGGGTCTGCTATTCTCTGTAATATACACAGGGGCTGCTATTCTCTATAATATACACAGGGACTGCTATTCTCTATAATATACACAGGGGCTGCTATTCTCTATAATATACACAGGGGCTGCTATTCTCTATAATATACACAGGGACTGCTATTCTCTGTAATATTCACAGGGGCTGCTATTCTCTGTAATATTCACAGGGGCTGCTATTCTGTATAATATACACAGGGGCTGCTATTCTCTATAATATACACAGGGACTGTTATTCTCTATAATATACACAGGGGCTGCTATTCTGTATAATATACACAGGACTACTATTCTCTGTAATATACACAGGGGACTGCTGTTCTCTATAATATACACAGGGACTGCTATTCTCTATAATATACAGAGGGACTGCTATTCTCTTTAATATACACAGGGGCTGTTATTCTCTATAATATACACAGGGACTGCTATTCTCGATAATATACACAGGACTGCTATTCTCTATAATATACACAGGGACTGTAATTCTCCATAATATACACAGGGACTGCTGTTCTCTATAATATACACAGGGACTGCTATTCTCTATAATATACACAGGGACTGCTATTGTCTATAATATACACAGGGACTGCTATTCTCTATAATATACTCTGGGACTGCTATTCTCTATAATATACACAGGGACTGCTATTCTCTATAATATACACAGGGACTGCTGTTCTCTATAATATACACAGGGGCTGCTATTCTCTATAATATACACAGGGACTGCTATTCTCTATAAAATACACAGGGGCTGCTATTCTCTATAATATACACAGGGGCTGCTAATTTCTATAATATACACAGGGGCTGCTATTCTCTATAATATACACAGGGGCTGCTATTCTCTAAAATATACACAGGGGCTACTATTCTCTATAATATACACAGGGGCTGCTATTCTCTATAACATACACAGGGACTGCTATTCTCTATAATATACACAGGACTGCTATTCTCTATAATATACACACGGACTGCTATTCTCTATAATATACACAGGGGCTGCTATTCTGTATAATATACACAGCGGACTGCTATTCTCTGTAATATACACAGGGACTGCTGTTCTCTATAATATACACAGGGACTGCTATTCTCTATAAATATACAGAGGGACTGCTATTCTCTTTAATATACACAGGGGCTGCTATTCTCTATAATATACAAAGGGACTGCTATTCTCGATAATATACACAGGGACTGCTATTCTCTATAATATACACAGGGACTGCTATTCTGTATAATATACACAGGGGCTGCTATTCTCTATAATATACACAGGGACTGCTATTCTCTATAATATACACAGGGCTGCTATTCTCTATAATATACACAGGGACTGCTATTCTCTATAATATACACAGGGGCTGCTATTCTCTATAATATACACAGGGACTGCTATTCTCTATAATATACACAGGGACTGCTATTCTCTATAATATACACAGGGACTGCTATTCTCTATAATATACACAGGGACTGCTATTCTCTATAATATACACAGGGGCTGCTATTCTCTATAATATACACAGGGACTGCTATTCTCTATAATATACACAGGGGCTGCTATTCTCTATAATATACACAGGGACTGCTATTCTCTATAAAATACACAGGGGCTGCTATTCTCTATAATATACACAGGGGCTGCTATTTCTATAATATACACAGGGGCTGCTATTCTCTAAAATATACACAGGGGCTGCTATTCTCTATAATATACACAGGGGCTACTATTCTCTATAATATACACAGGGGCTGCTATTCTCTATAATATACACAGGGGCTGCTATTCTCTATAATATACACAGGGACTGCTATTCTCTATAATATACACAGGGACTGCAATTCTCTATAATATACACAGTGACTGCTATTCTCTATAATATACACAGGGACTGCTATTCTCTATAATATACACAGGGACTGCTATTCTCTATAATATACACAGGGGCTGCTATTCTCTATAATATACACAGGGACTGCTATTCTCTATAATATACACAGGGACTGCTATTCTCTATAATATACACAGGGACTGCTATTCTCTATAATACACACAGGGGCTGCTATTCTCTATAATATACACAGGGACTGCTATTCTCTATAATATACACAGGGGACTGCTATTCTCTATAATATACACAGGGACTGCTATTCTCTATAATATACACTGGGACTCGCTATTCTCTATAATACACACAGGGGCTGCTATTCTCTATAATATACACAGGGACTGCTATTCTCTATAATATAAACAGGGACTGCTATTCTCTATAATATACATAGGGACTGCTATTCTCTATAATACCACGACAGGGGCTGCTATTCCCTATAATATACACAGGGGATTCTATTCTCTATAATATACACAGGGACTGCTATTCTCTATAATATACACAGGGACTGCTATTCTCTATAATATACACAGGGGCTGCTATTCTCTATAATATACACAGGGACTGCTATTCTCTATAATATACACAGGGACTGCTATTCTCTATAATACACACAGGGACTGCTATTCTGTAATATACACAGGGGACTGCTATTCTCTATAATATACACTGTGGCTGCTATTCTCTATAATATACCCAGGGACTGCTATTCTCTATAATATACA
>JANJGN010002355.1:0-74528 GCA_026770705.1 Isurus oxyrinchus
TGTACCCCATCCAACTCCCCACCCTCACACACACACACACTGTACCTCATCCAACTCCCCACCCTCTCACCCACACACTGTACCCCATCCAACTCCCCACCCTCTCACACACACACTGTACCCCATCCAACTCCCCGCGCTCACACACACACACTGTACCTCATCCAACTCCCCACCCTCACACACACTGTACCCCACCCAACTCCCCACCCTCTCTCACACTGTACCCCATCCAACACCCCACCCTCAAACACACACTGTACGCCATCCAACTCCCCACCCTCTCTCACACACTGTACCCCATCCAACTCCCCACCCTCTCACACACACTGTATCCCATCCAACTCCCCACCCTCTCACACGCACACTGTACCCCATCCAACTCCCCACCCTCACACACACACACACTGTACCTCATCCAACTCCCCACCTTTACACACACTGTACCCCACCCAACTCCCCACCCTCTCTCACACTGTACCCCATCCAACTCCCCACCCTCACACACACACTTCCCCATCCAACTCTCCACCCTCACACACACACAGTACCCCATCCAACTCCCCACCTTTTCACACACACACTGTACCCCATCCAACTCCCCACTCTCTCACACACTACCCCATCCAACTCCCCACCCTCTCACACACACACTGTACCCCATCCAACTCCCCACTCTCACACACACACTGTAACCCTTCCAACTCCCCACCCTCTCACACACACTGTACCCGATCCAACTCGCCACCCTCTCACACACACTCTACCCCATCCAACTCCCCACCCTCACACACACACTGAACCCCATCCAACTCCCCACCCTCACACACACACACTGTACCCTATCCAACTCCCCACCCTCTCTCACACACACTGTACCCCATCCAACTCCCCACCCTCTCACACACACTGTACCCCATCCAACACCCCACCCTCACACACAGACACTGTCCCCCATGCAACACCCCACCCTCTCACACACACACTGTACCCCATCCAACTCCCCACCCTCACACACACACACACTGTACCCCATCCAACTCCCCACCCTCACACACACACACTGTACCCCATCCAACTCCCCACCCTCACACACACACTGTTCCCCATCCAACTCCCCACCCTCACACACACACAGTACCCCATCCAACTCCCCACCTTTTCACACACACACTGTACCCCATCTAACTCCCCACCCTCTCACACACACACTGTACACCATCCAACTCCCCACCCTCTCACACACACACTGTACCCCATTCAACTCCCCACCCTCTCACACACACACTGTACCCCATCCAACTCCCCACTCTCTCACACACTACCCCATCCAACTCCCCACCCTGACACACACACTGTACCCCATCCAACTCCCCACCCTCTCACACACACACTGTACCCCATCCAACTCCCCACCCTCTCACACACAATGTACCCCATCCAACACCCCACCCTCTCACACACACATTGTACCCCATCCAACTCCCCAGCCTCTCACATACACACTGTACCCCATCCAACTCCCCACCCTCTCACAGACACATTGTACACCATCCAACTCCCCACCCTCTCACACACACTGTACCCCATCCCACACCCCACCCTCTCACACACACATTGTACCCCATCCAACTCCCCAGCCTCTCACATACACACTGTACCCCATCCAACTCCCCACCCTCTCACAGACACATTGTACACCATCCAACTCCCCACCCTCTCACACACACACACTACCCCATCCAACTCCCCACTCTCTCACACACACACTGCCCCATCCAACTCCCCACCCTCTCACACACACACTGTACCCCATCCAACTCCCCACTCTCTCACACACACACTGTACCCCATCCAACTCCCCACCCTCTCACACACACACTGTACCCCATCCAACTCCCCACCCTCACACACACACACTATACCCCATCCAACTCCCCACTCTCTCACACACACACTGTACCCCATCCAACTCCCCACCCTCTCACACACACACTGTACCCCATCCAACATCCCACCCTCTTACACACACACTGTACCCCATCCAACTCCCCACCCTCTCACACACATACACTGTACCCCATCCAACTCCCCACCCTCTCACACACACACTGTACCCCATCCAACTCCCCACCCTCTCACACACACACTGTACACCATTCAACTCCCCACACTCTCACACACACACTGTACCCCATCCAACTCCCCACTCTCTCACACACTATCCCATCCAACTCCCCACCCTCTCACACACACACTGCACCCCATCCAACTCCCCACCCTCACACACACACTGTACCCCATTCAACTCCCCACCCTCTCTCACACACACTGTACCCCATCCAACTCCCCACCCTCACACACACACACTGAACCCCATCCAACTCCCTACCCTCTCTCACACACACTGTACCCCATCCAACTCCCCACCCTCTCACACACACTGTACCCCATCCAACACCCCACCCTCAAACACACTCTGTACCCCATCCAACTCCCCACCCTCTCACACACACTGAATCCCATCCAACTCCCCACCCTCTCACACGCACACTGTACCACATCCAACTCCCCACCCTCACACACACACACACTGTACCTCATCCAACTCCCCACCTTTACACACACTGTACCCCACCCAACTCCCCACCCTCTCTCACACTGTACCCCATGCAACTCCCCACCCTCACACACACACACACACACTGTACCCCATCCAACTCCCCACCCTCTCACACACACACACACTGTACCCCATCCAACTCCCCACTCTCACACACACACTGTACCCCATCCAACTCCCCACCCTCTCACAGACACTGTACCCCATCCAACTCCCCACCCTCTCACACACACTGTACCCCATCCAACTCCCCACCCTCACACACACACTGAACCCCATCCAACTCCCCACCCTCACACACACACACTGTACCCTATCCAACTCCCCACCCTCTCTCACACACACTGTACCCCATCCAACTCCCCACCCTCTCACACACACTGTACCCTATCCAACTCCCCACCCTCTCTCACACACACTGTACCCCATCCAACTCCCCACCCTCTCACACACACTGTACCCCATCCAACACCCCACCCTCACACACACACACTGTACCCCATCCAACTCCCCACCCTCACACACACACACACTGTACCCCACCCAACTCCCCACCCTCTCACACACACACACACACTGTAACCCATCCAACTCCCCACCCTCACACACACACACACTGTACCCCATCCAACACCCCACCCTCTTACACACACACTGTACCCCATCCACCTCCCCACCCTCTCACACACACACTGTACCCCATCCAACTCCCCACCCTCACACACACACACACACACTGTAACCCATCCAACTCCCCACCCTCACACACACTACCCCATCCAACACCCCACCCTCTCACACACACTGTACCCCATCCAACTCCCCACCCTCACACACACACACTGTACCCCATCCAACTCCCCACCCTCACACACACACTTCCCCATCCAACTCCCCACCCTCACACACACACAGTACCCCATCCAACTCCCCACCCTCACACACACACTGTACCCCATCCAACTCCCCACCTTTTCACACACACACTGTACCCCATCCAACTCCCCACCCTTTCACACACACACTGTACACCATCCAACTCCCCACCCTCTCACACACACACTGTACCCCATTCAACTCCCCACCCTCTCACACACACACTGTACCCCATCCAACTCCTCACCCTCTCTCACACACTACCCCATCCAACTCCCCACCCTCTCACACACACACTGTACCCCATCCAACTCCCCACTCTCACACACACACTGTACCCCATCCAACTCCCCAACCTCTCACACACACTGTACCCCATCCAACTCCCCACCCTCTCACACACACTGTACCCCATCCAACTCCCCACCCTCACACACACACTGAACCCCATCCAACTCCCCACCCTCACACACACACACTGTACCCCATCCAACTCCCCACCCTCTCTCACACACACTGTACCCCATCCAACTCCCCATCCTCTCTCACACACTGTACACCATCCAACTTCCCACCCTCACACACACACTGAACCCCATCCAACTCCCCACCCTCTCACACACACTGTACCCCATCCAACACCCCACCCTCACACACAGACACTGTCCCCCATGCAACACCCCACCCTCTCACACACACACTGTACCCCATCCAACTCCCCACCCTCACACACACACACACACTGTACCCCATCCAACTCCCCACCCTCCCACACACACACACTGTACCCCATCCAACTCCCCACCCTCTCACACACACACTGTACCCCATCCAACTCCCCACCCTCACACACACACACTGTACCTCACCCAACTCCCCACCTTCACACACACTGTACCCCACCCAACTCCCCACCCTCTCTCACACTGTACCCCATCCAACTCCCCACCCTCACACACACACACACACACACACTGTAACCCATCCAACTCCCCACCCTCACACACACTACCCCATCCAACACCCCACCCTCTCACACACACTGTACCCCATCCAACTCCCCACCCTCACACACACACACTGTACCCCATCCAACTCCCCACCCTCACACACACACTGTACCCCATCCAACTCCCCACCCTCTCACACACACACTGTACACCATCCAACTCCCCACCCTCTCACACACACACTGTACCCCATCCAACTCCCCAGCCTCTCACATACACACTGTACCCCATCCAACTCCCCACTCTCTCACACACTACCCCATCCAACTCCCCACCCTCTCACAGACACACTGTACACCATCCAACTCCCCACCCTCTCACACACACACTGTACCCCATTCAACTCCCCACCCTCTCACACACACACTGTACCCCATCCAACTCCCCACTCTCTCACACACTACCCCATCCAACTCCCCACCCTCTCTCACACACACTGTACCCCATCCAGCTCCCTACCCTCACACACACACAGTACCCCATCCAACTCCCCACCCTCTCACACACACACTGTGCACCATCCAACTCCCCACCCTCTCACACACACACTGTACCCCATTCAACTCCCCACTCTCTCACACACACACTGTACCCCATCCAACTCCCCACTCTCTCACACACTATCCCATCCAACTCCCCACCCTCTCACACACACACTGTACCCCATCCAACTCCCCACCCTCACACACACACTGTACCCCATCCAACATCCCACCCTCTCACACACACACTGTACCCCATCCAACTCCCCACCCTCTCACACACACACACTATACCCCACCCAACTCCCCACCCTCTCACACACACACACACACTGTACCCCATCCAACTCCCCACCCTCTCACACACACACACTATACCCCACCCAACTCCCCACCCTCTCACACACACACACACTGTACCCCATCCAACTCCCCACCCTCTCACACACACACACTGTACCCCATCCAACTCCCCACCCTCACACACACACACTGAACCCCATCCAACTTCCCACCCTCACACACACACACTGAACCCCATCCAACACCTCACCCTCAAACACACACTGTACCCCATCCAACTCCCCACCCTCACACACACACACTGTACCCCATGCAACACCCTACCCTCACACACACACTGTACCCCATCCAACTCCCCACCCTCTCACACACACTGTACCCCATCCAACTCCCCACCCTCTCACACACACTGTACCCCATCCAACTCCCCACCCTCTCACACACACTGTACCCCATCCAACTCCCCACCCTCTCACACGCACACTGTACCCCATCCAACTCCCCACCCTCACACACACACACTGTACCTCATCCAACTCCCCACCTTCACACACACTGTACCCCACCCAACTCCCCACCCTCTCTCGCACTGTACCCCATCCAACTCCCCACCCTCACACACACACACACTGTACCCCATCCAACTCCCCACCCACTCTCACACACATTGTACCCCATCCAACTCCCCACCCTCTCACACACACTGTACCCCATCCAACTCCCCACTCTCACACACACTGCACCCCATCCAACTCCCCACCCTCTCACACACACTGTACCCCATCCAACTCCCCACCCTCTCACACACACTGTACCCCATCCAACTCCCCACCCTCACACACACACTGAACCCCATCCAACTCCCCACCCTCACACACACACACACTGTACCCTATCCAACTCCCCACCCTCTCTCACACACACTGTACCCCATCCAACTCCCCACCCTCACACACACACTGTCCCCCATGCAACACCCCACCCTCTCACACACACACTGAACCCCATCCAACTCCCCACCCTCACACACACACACTGTACCCCATCCAACTCCCCACCCTCACACACACACACACTGTACCCCATCCAACTCCCCACCCTCTCACCCACACACTGTACCCCATCCAACTCCCCACCCTCTCACACACACACTGTACCCCATCCAACTCCCCGCGCTCACACACACACACTGTACCTCATCCAACTCCCCACCCTCACACACACTGTACCCCACCCAACTCCCCACCCTCTCTCACACTGTACCCCATCCAACTCCCCACCCTCACACACACTGTACCCCACCCAACTCCCCACCCTCTCTCACACTGTACCCCATCCAACTTCCCACCCTCACACACACACACACACTGTAACCCATCCAACTCCCCACCCTCACACACACTACCCCATCCAACACCCCACCCTCTCACACACACTGTACCCCATCCAACTCCCCACCCTCACACACACACACACTGTACCCCATCCAACTTCCCACCCTCACACACACACACACACACTGTAACCCATCCAACTCCCCACCCTCACACACACTACCCCATCCAACACCCCACCCTCTCACACACACTGTACCCCATCCAACTACCCACCCTCACACACACACTGTACCCCATCCAACTCCCCACCCTCTCACACACACACTGTACCCCATCCAACTCCCCACCCTCTCACACACACTGTACCCCATCCAACACCCCACCCTCTCACACACACACTGTACCCCATCCAACTCCCCAGCCTCTCACATACACACTGTACCCCATCCAACACCTCACCCTCACACACACACTGTACCCCATCCAACATCCCACCCTCTCACACACACACTGTACACCATTCAACTCCCCATCCTCTCACACACACACTGTACCCCATTCAACTCCCCACCCTCACACACACACTGTACCCCATCCAACACCCCACTTCTCACACACACATTGTACCCCATCCAACACCCCACTTCTCACACACACATTGTACCCCATCCAACACCCCACCCTCTCACACACACTGTACCCCATCCAACTCCCCACCCTCACACAGACACACTGTACCCCATCCAACTCCCCACCCTCACACACACACTGTACCCCATCCAACTCCCCACCCTCACACACACACACTGTACCCCATGCAACACCCTACCCTCACACACACACTGTACCCCATCCAACTCCCCACCCTCTCACACACACTGTACCCCATCCAACTCCCCACCCTCTCACACACACTGTACCCCATCCAACTCCCCACCCTCTCACACGCACACTGTACCCCATCCAACTCCCCACCCTCACACACACACACTGTACCTCATCCAACTCCCCACCTTCACACACACTGTACCCCACCCAACTCCCCACCCTCTCTCGCACTGTACCCCATCCAACTCCCCACCCTCACACACACACACACTGTACCCCATCCAACTCCCCACCCACTCTCACACACATTGTACCCCATCCAACTCCCCACCCTCTCACACACACTGTACCCCATCCAACTCCCCACTCTCACACACACTGCACCCCATCCAACTCCCCACCCTCTCACACACACTGTACCCCATCCAACTCCCCACCCTCTCACACACACTGTACCCCATCCAACTCCCCACCCTCACACACACACTGAACCCCATCCAACTCCCCACCCTCACACACACACACACTGTACCCTATCCAACTGCCCACCCTCTCTCACACACACTGTACCCCATCCAACTCCCCACCCTCACACACACACTGTCCCCCATGCAACACCCCACCCTCTCACACACACACTGAACCCCATCCAACTCCCCACCCTCACACACACACACTGTACCCCATCCACCTCCCCACCCTCACACACACACACACTGTACCCCATCCAACTCCCCACCCTCTCACCCACACACTGTACCCCATCCAACTCCCCACCCTCTCACACACACACTGTACCCCATCCAACTCCCCGCGCTCACACACACACACTGTACCTCATCCAACTCCCCACCCTCACACACACTGTACCCCACCCAACTCCCCACCCTCTCTCACACTGTACCCCATCCAACTCCCCACCCTCACACACACTGTACCCCACCCAACTCCCCACCCTCTCTCACACTGTTCCCCATCCAACTTCCCACCCTCACACACACACACACTGTAACCCATCCAACTCCCCACCCTCACACACACACACACACACACACACTGTAACCCATCCAACTCCCCACCCTCACACACACTACCCCATCCAACACCCCACCCTCTCACACACACTGTTCCCCATCCAACTCCCCATCCTCACACACACACACTGTACCCCATCCAACTCCCCACCTTCTCACACGCACACTGTACCCCATCCAACTCCCCACCCTCTCACGCACACACTGTACCCCATTCAACTCCCCACCCTCTCACACACACACTGTACCCCATCCAACTCCCCACTCTCTCACACACTACCCCATCCAACTCCCCACCCTCTCACACACACACTGAACCCCATCCAACTCCCCACCCTCACACACACACTGTACCCCATCCAACTCCCCACCCTCTCACACACACACTGTACCCCATCCAACTCCCCACCCTCTCACACACACTGTACCCCATCCAACACCCCACCCTCTCACACACACACTGTACCCCATCCAACTCCCCAGCCTCTCACATACACACTGTACCCCATCCAACACCTCACCCTCACACACACACTGTACCCCATCCAACATCCCACCCTCTCACACACACACTGTACACCATCCAACTCCCCACCCTCTCACACACACACTGTACCCCATTCAACTCCCCACCCTCACACACACACTGTACCCCATCCAACACCCCACTTCTCACACACACATTGTACCCCATCCAACACCCCACTTCTCACACACACATTGTACCCCATCCAACACCCCACCCTCTCACACACACTGTACCCCATCCAACTCCCCACCCTCACACAGACACACTGTACCCCATCCAACTCCCCACCCTCACACACACACTGTACCCCATCCAACTCCCCACCCTCACACACACACACTGTACCCCATGCAACACCCTACCCTCACACACACACTGTACCCCATCCAACTCCCCACCCTCTCACACACACTGTACCCCATCCAACTCCCCACCCTCTCACACACACTGTACCCCATCCAACTCCCCACCCTCTCACACGCACACTGTACCCCATCCAACTCCCCACCCTCACACACACACACTGTACCTCATCCAACTCCCCACCTTCACACACACTGTACCCCACCCAACTCCCCACCCTCTCTCGCACTGTACCCCATCCAACTCCCCACCCTCACACACACACACACTGTACCCCATCCAACTCCCCACCCACTCTCACACACATTGTACCCCATCCAACTCCCCACCCTCTCACACACACTGTACCCCATCCAACTCCCCACTCTCACACACACTGCACCCCATCCAACTCCCCACCCTCTCACACACACTGTACCCCATCCAACTCCCCACCCTCTCACACACACTGTACCCCATCCAACTCCCCACCCTCACACACACACTGAACCCCATCCAACTCCCCACCCTCACACACACACACACTGTACCCTATCCAACTGCCCACCCTCTCTCACACACACTGTACCCCATCCAACTCCCCACCCTCACACACACACTGTCCCCCATGCAACACCCCACCCTCTCACACACACACTGAACCCCATCCAACTCCCCACCCTCACACACACACACTGTACCCCATCCACCTCCCCACCCTCACACACACACACACTGTACCCCATCCAACTCCCCACCCTCTCACCCACACACTGTACCCCATCCAACTCCCCAGCCTCTCACACACACACTGTACCCCATCCAACTCCCCGCGCTCACACACACACACTGTACCTCATCCAACTCCCCACCCTCACACACACTGTACCCCACCCAACTCCCCACCCTCTCTCACACTGTACCCCATCCAACTCCCCACCCTCACACACACTGTACCCCACCCAACTCCCCACCCTCTCTCACACTGTTCCCCATCCAACTTCCCACCCTCACACACACACACACTGTAACCCATCCAACTCCCCACCCTCACACACACACACACACACACACACTGTAACCCATCCAACTCCCCACCCTCACACACACTACCCCATCCAACACCCCACCCTCTCACACACACTGTACCCCATCCAACTCCCCACCCTCACACACACACACTGTACCCCATCCAACTCCCCACCCTCACACGCACACTGTTCCCCATCCAACTCCCCATCCTCACACACACACACTGTACCCCATCCAACTCCCCACCTTCTCACACACACACTGTACCCCATCCAACTCCCCACCCTCTCACGCACACACTGTACCCCATTCAACTCCCCACCCTCTCACACACACACTGTACCCCATCCAACTCCCCACTCTCTCACACACTACCCCATCCAACTCCCCACCCTCTCACACACACACTGAACCCCATCCAACTCCCCACCCTCACACACACACTGTACCCCATCCAACTCCCCACCCTCTCACACACACACTGTACCCCATCCAACTCCCCACCCTCTCACACACACTGTACCCCATCCAACACCCCACCCTCTCACACACACACTGTACCCCATCCAACTCCCCAGCCTCTCACATACACACTGTACCCCATCCAACACCTCACCCTCACACACACACTGTACCCCATCCAACATCCCACCCTCTCACACACACACTGTACACCATCCAACTCCCCACCCTCTCACACACACACTGTACCCCATTCAACTCCCCACCCTCACACACACACTGTACCCCATCCAACACCCCACTTCTCACACACACATTGTACCCCATCCAACACCCCACACTCTCACACACACTGTACCCCATCCAACTCCCCACCCTCACACAGACACACTGTACCCCATCCAACTCCCCACCCTCACACACACACTGTACCCCATCCAACTCCCCAGCCTCTCACACACACACTGTACCCCTTCCAACTCCCCACCTTCTCTCACACTCTGTACCCCATCCAACACCCCACCCTCACACACACACACTGTACCCCATCCAACTCCCCACCCTCACACACACACTGTACCCCATCCAACTCCCCACCTTCTCACACACACATTGTACCCCATCCAACACCCCACACTCTCACACACACTACCCCATCCAACTCCCCACCCTCACACACACACACTGTACCCCATCCAACTCCCCAGCCTCTCACACACACACTGTACCCCATCCATCTCCCCACCCTCTCACACACACACTCAGATCTGTTCCATATCTTTCAGTTGTTACTAACATTCAGCTCTCTGCTCCATGAGGTGGAGAGGACTGAGGGACACGTCAGTGTTGAGGCATTTCCAAATGGAGAGGGGTTTGGGACATCCCAGAGAGGGAATGGAGGGGGTCTAGTGCGTTTCTCTGGGAGTGAGTGTACACACACGTGAATGCTGCACAGTGAGTACGTGGGCTGCAGGATCACATTATCTCCCTTAGAAAAACATCTCTCCTCTGGTCTAAACCCAACAGCCCAGGTTCCACAGACGAGCCAGGTTTAAATCAACACAAAACCTGGGAAAGAGGATACCACAATCTCCAAGCTGGAATTCCAAACCTGCTGGGAATTAGTGACGCTGCTATAGAGTGGCTTGGCCCAGACCCCAGCTCTGCTCAGAACAGAAAATAAAAGAAGCTGGTGTGTTCTCAGGCCAGAGTCAACTCTGCAAACCCTGGAGGGTACAGTCAAATCCTCCCAAAATGTCGTTTAAATTTGAATGTTGGCCTCTTGCTGAAGCCTGACAGTGAATGGTGCCAGTGTTCGATTCTGACACTTTCCATTACTGTGTCCTGGGCAAACTGGAGCAGGGTGGAGTCTAGAGTTTCATTTGAGGTGAGAGTACAGAACCACACAGTAACATCACAGAGAGCTTCCTTCAGAGACCACTTTAATCTCCATCCAAATAAACCAGGCAATATGTATGAACTGAAGGCAAATTGACCTCCTCATGTGCCCTTCTGTTCACCTGACCCCTCACTCCCCACAACCTTTAATAACCCACCCAGTCTAATCCCACTCTCCCCCTCACTCCCCGCACCCTTTAATATCCCACCCAGTCTAATCCCACTCTCCCCCTCACTCCCCGCACCCTTTAATATCCCACCCAGTCTAATCCCACTCTCCCCCTCACTCCCCGCACCCTTTAATATCCCACACAGTCTAATCCCACTCTCCCCCTCACTCCCCGCACCCTTTAATATCCCACCCAGTCTAATCCCACTCTCCCCCTCACTCCCCGCACCCTTTAATATCCCACACAGTCTAATCCCACTCTCCCCCTCACTCCCCGCACCCTTTAATATCCCACCCAGTCTAATCCCACTCTCCCCCTCACTCCCCGCACCCTTTAGTATCCCACCCAATCTAATCCCACTCTCCCCCTCACTCCCCGCACCCTTTAATATCCCACCCAGTCTAATCCCACTCTCCCCCTCACTCAATGTGCACTTTAATATCCCACCCAGTCTAATCCCAATCACCGCCTCTCTCCCCACACCTTTTCATATCCCGGACAGGCTAATCCCACTCTCCCTCCCCTCACACTTACATATCCCACCCAGTCTAATCCCACTCTCCCCCTCAATTGCCGCAACATTTAATACCCCACCCAGTCTAATCCCACTCTCCCCCTCACTCCCCGCAACCTTTAATATCCCACCCAGTCTAATCCCATTCTCCCCCTCACTCCCTGTGCACTTCCATATCCCACCCGGTCTAATCCCACTCTCCCCCTCACTCCCCGCACCCTTTAATATCCCACCCAGTTTAATCCCACTCTCCCCCTCACTCCCTGTGCACTTTAATATCCCACCCAGACTAATCCCACTCTCCCCATCACTCCCCGCACCCTTTAATATCCCACCCAGTTTAATCCCACTCTCCCCCTCATTCCCTGTGCACTTTAATATCCCACCCAGTCTAATCCCACTCTCACTCTCACTCCCCGCACCCTTTAATATCTCACTCAGTCTAATCCCATTCTCCCCCTCACTACCTGTGCACTTACATATCCCACCCAGTGTAATCCCACTCTCCACCTCATTCCCCACACCCTTTAGTATCCCACCCAGTCTAATCCCACTCTCCCCCTCACTCTTTAGTATCCCAAACAGTCTAATCTGACTCTTACTTTCACTCATGCACCCTTTAACATACCCCCAGTCTAATCTTACACTTCCCCTCTCACCACACACCCTTTAATATCCCACACAGTCAATCCCAGTCTACATCTCCTTCCCCACACCCTTTAATATCCCACCGAGTCTAATCCCACTCTCCCCATCACTCCCCGCACCCTTTAATATCCCACCCAGTCTAATCCCCCTCACTCCCCGCACCCTTTAATATCCCACCCAGTCTAATCCCCCTCACTCCCCGCACCCTTTAATATCCCACCGAGTCTAATCCCCCTCACTCCCCGCACCCTTTAATATCCCACCCAGTCTAACCCCCCTCACTCCCCGCACCCTTTAATATCCCACCCAGTCTAATCCCACTCTCCCCCTCACTCCCCGCAGCATTTAATATCCCACACAGTCAATCCCAGTCTACATCTCCTTCCCCACACCCTTTAATATCCCACCCAGTCTAATCCCACTCTCCCCCTCACTCCCCACACCCTTTAATATCCCACACAGTCAATCCCAGTCTACATCTCCTTCCCCACACCCTTTAATATCCCACCCAGTCTAATCCCACTCTCCCCCTCACGCCCCACACACTTTAATATCCCACCCAGTCTAATCCCACTCTCCCCACCCTTTAATATACCACCCAGTCTAATCCCACTCTCCCCCTCACTCCCCACACCCTTTAATATCCCACCCAGTCTAATCCCCCTCACTCCTCGCACCCTTTAATATCCCACCCAGTCTAATCCCACTCTCCTCCTCACTCCCCGCAGCACTTAATATCCCACACAGTCAATCCCAGACTACATCTCCTTCCCCACACCATTTAATATCCCACCCAGTCTAATCCCACTCTCCACCTCACTCCCCACACCCTTTAATATCCCACCCAGTCTAATCCCACTCTCCCCCTCACTCAATGTGCACTTTAATATCCCACCCAGTCTAATCCCAATCACCGCCTCTCTCCCCACACCCTTTCATATCCCGGACAGTCTAATCCCACTCTCCCTCCCCTCACACTTACATATCCCACCCAGTGGAATCCCACTCTCCCCCTCAATCGCCGCAACATTTAATATCCCATCCAGTCTAATCCCACTCTCCCCCTCACTCCCCGCACCCTTTAATATCTCACCCAGTCTAATCCCACTCTCACTCTGACTCCCCGCACCCTTTAATATCTCACCCAGTCTAATCTCATTCTCCCCCTCACTCCCTGTGCACTTACATACCCACCCGGTCTAATCCCACTCTCCCCCTCACTCCCCACACCTTTTAATATCCCACCCAGTCTAATCCCACTCTCCCCCTCACTCCCCGCACCATTTAATATCCCACACAGTCAATCCCAGACTACATCTCCTTCCCCACACCCTTTAATATCCCAACCAATCTAATCCCACACTCCCCCTCACTCCCCACACCTTTAATATCCCACACAGTCAATCCCAGTCTACATCTCCTTCCCCACACCCTTTAATATCCCACCCAGTCTAATCCCACTCTCCCCATCACTCCCCACACACTTTAATATCCCACCCAGTCTAATCCCACTCTCCCCACCCTTTAATATACCACCCAGTCTAATCCCACTCTCCCCCTCACTCCCCGCACCCTTTAATATCCCACCCAGTCTAATCCCCCTCACTCCACGCACCCTTTAATATCCCACCCAGTCTAATCCCACTCTCCTCCTCACTCCCCGCAGCATTTAATATCCCAGACAGTCAATCCCAGACTACATCTCCTTCCCCACACCCTTTAATATCCCACCCAGTCTAATCCCACTCTCCATCTCACTCCCCACACCCTTTAATATCCCACACAGTCAATCCCAGACTACATCTCCTTCTCCACACCCTTTAATATCCCACACAGTCTAATCCCACTCTCCACCTCACTCCACACACCCTTTAATATCCCACCCAGTCTAATCCCACTCTCCCCTCACTCCCCGCAGCTTTTAATATCCCACCTAGTCTAATCCCACTCTCCCCCTCACTCTCCACACCCTTTAATATCCCACCCAGTCTAATCCCACTTTCCCCTCACTCAATGTGCACTTTAATATCCCACCCAGTCTAATCCCAATCACCGCCTCTCTCCCCACACCCTTTCAGATCCCAGACAGTCTAATCCCACTCTCCCTCCCCTCACACTTACATATCCCACCCAGTCTAATCCCACTCTCCCCCTCAATCGCCGCAACATTTAATATCCCATCCAGTCTAATCCCACTCTCCCCCTCACTCCCCGCACCCTTTAATATCTCACCCAGTCTAATCCCATTCTCCCCCTCACTCCCTGTGCACTTACATATCCCACCCGGTCTAATCCCACTCTCCCCCTCACTCCCCACACCTTTTAATATCCCACCCAGACTAATCCCACTCTCCCCCTCACTCCCCGCACCCTTTAATATCCCACCCAGTCTAATCCCCCTCACTCCCCGCACCCTTTAATATCCCACCCAGTCTAATCCCCCTCACTCCCCGCACCCTTTAATATCCCACCGAGTCTAATCCCCCTCACTCCCCGCACCCTTTAATATCCCACCCAGTCTAATCCCACTCTCCCCCTCACTCCCCGCAGCATTTAATATCCCACACAGTCAATCCCAGTCTACATCTCCTTCCCCACACCCTTTAATATCCCACCCAGTCTAATCCCACTCTCCCCCTCACTCCCCACACCCTTTAATATCCCACACAGTCAATCCCAGTCTACATCTCCTTCCCCACACCCTTTAATATCCCACCCAGTCTAATCCCACTCTCCCCCTCACGCCCCACACACTTTAATATCCCACCCAGTCTAATCCCACTCTCCCCACCCTTTAATATACCACCCAGTCTAATCCCACTCTCCCCCTCACTCCCCACACCCTTTAATATCCCACCCAGTCTAATCCCCCTCACTCCTCGCACCCTTTAATATCCCACCCAGTCTAATCCCACTCTCCTCCTCACTCCCCGCAGCACTTAATATCCCACACAGTCAATCCCAGACTACATCTCCTTCCCCACACCATTTAATATCCCACCCAGTCTAATCCCACTCTCCACCTCACTCCCCACACCCTTTAATATCCCACCCAGTCTAATCCCACTCTCCCCCTCACTCAATGTGCACTTTAATATCCCACCCAGTCTAATCCCAATCACCGCCTCTCTCCCCACACCCTTTCATATCCCGGACAGTCTAATCCCACTCTCCCTCCCCTCACACTTACATATCCCACCCAGTGGAATCCCACTCTCCCCCTCAATCGCCGCAACATTTAATATCCCATCCAGTCTAATCCCACTCTCCCCCTCACTCCCCGCACCCTTTAATATCTCACCCAGTCTAATCCCACTCTCACTCTGACTCCCCGCACCCTTTAATATCTCACCCAGTCTAATCTCATTCTCCCCCTCACTCCCTGTGCACTTACATACCCACCCGGTCTAATCCCACTCTCCCCCTCACTCCCCACACCTTTTAATATCCCACCCAGTCTAATCCCACTCTCCCCCTCACTCCCCGCACCATTTAATATCCCACACAGTCAATCCCAGACTACATCTCCTTCCCCACACCCTTTAATATCCCAACCAATCTAATCCCACACTCCCCCTCACTCCCCACACCTTTAATATCCCACACAGTCAATCCCAGTCTACATCTCCTTCCCCACACCCTTTAATATCCCACCCAGTCTAATCCCACTCTCCCCATCACTCCCCACACACTTTAATATCCCACCCAGTCTAATCCCACTCTCCCCACCCTTTAATATACCACCCAGTCTAATCCCACTCTCCCCCTCACTCCCCGCACCCTTTAATATCCCACCCAGTCTAATCCCCCTCACTCCACGCACCCTTTAATATCCCACCCAGTCTAATCCCACTCTCCTCCTCACTCCCCGCAGCATTTAATATCCCAGACAGTCAATCCCAGACTACATCTCCTTCCCCACACCCTTTAATATCCCACCCAGTCTAATCCCACTCTCCATCTCACTCCCCACACCCTTTAATATCCCACACAGTCAATCCCAGACTACATCTCCTTCTCCACACCCTTTAATATCCCACACAGTCTAATCCCACTCTCCACCTCACTCCACACACCCTTTAATATCCCACCCAGTCTAATCCCACTCTCCCCTCACTCCCCGCAGCTTTTAATATCCCACCTAGTCTAATCCCACTCTCCCCCTCACTCTCCACACCCTTTAATATCCCACCCAGTCTAATCCCACTTTCCCCTCACTCAATGTGCACTTTAATATCCCACCCAGTCTAATCCCAATCACCGCCTCTCTCCCCACACCCTTTCAGATCCCAGACAGTCTAATCCCACTCTCCCTCCCCTCACACTTACATATCCCACCCAGTCTAATCCCACTCTCCCCCTCAATCGCCGCAACATTTAATATCCCATCCAGTCTAATCCCACTCTCCCCCTCACTCCCCGCACCCTTTAATATCTCACCCAGTCTAATCCCATTCTCCCCCTCACTCCCTGTGCACTTACATATCCCACCCGGTCTAATCCCACTCTCCCCCTCACTCCCCACACCTTTTAATATCCCACCCAGACTAATCCCACTCTCCCCCTCACTCCCCGCACCCTTTAATATCCCACCCAGTCTAATCCCCCTCACTCCCCGCACCCTTTAATATCCCACCCAGTCTAATCCCCCTCACTCCCCGCACCCTTTAATATCCCACCGAGTCTAATCCCCCTCACTCCCCGCACCCTTTAATATCCCACCCAGTCTAACCCCCCTCACTCCCCGCACCCTTTAATATCCCACCCAGTCTAATCCCACTCTCCCCCTCACTCCCCGCAGCATTTAATATCCCACACAGTCAATCCCAGTCTACATCTCCTTCCCCACACCCTTTAATATCCCACCCAGTCTAATCCCACTCTCCCCCTCACTCCCCACACCCTTTAATATCCCACACAGTCAATCCCAGTCTACATCTCCTTCCCCACACCCTTTAATATCCCACCCAGTCTAATCCCACTCTCCCCCTCACGCCCCACACACTTTAATATCCCACCCAGTCTAATCCCACTCTCCCCACCCTTTAATATACCACCCAGTCTAATCCCACTCTCCCCCTCACTCCCCACACCCTTTAATATCCCACCCAGTCTAATCCCCTTCACTCCTCGCACCCTTTAATATCCCACCCAGTCTAATCCCACTCTCCTCCTCACTCCCCGCAGCATTTAATATCCCACACAGTCAATCCCAGACTACATCTCCTTCCCCACACCATTTAATATCCCACCCAGTCTAATCCCACTCTCCACCTCACTCCCCACACCCTTTAATATCCCACCCAGTCTAATCCCACTCTCCCCCTCACTCAATGTGCACTTTAATATCCCACCCAGTCTAATCCCAATCACCGCCTCTCTCCCCACACCCTTTCATATCCCGGACAGTCTAATCCCACTCTCCCTCCCCTCACACTTACATATCCCACCCAGTCTAATCCCACTCTCCCCCTCACTCCCCGCACCCTTTAATATCCCACCCAGTCTAATCCCCCTCACTCCACGCACCCTTTAATATCCCACCCAGTCTAATCCCACTCTCCTCCTCACTCCCCGCAGCATTTAATATCCCAGACAGTCAATCCCAGACTACATCTCCTTCCCCACACCCTTTAATATCCCACCCAGTCTAATCCCACTCTCCATCTCACTCCCCACACCCTTTAATATCCCACACAGTCAATCCCAGACTACATCTCCTTCTCCACACCCTTTAATATCCCACACAGTCTAATCCCACTCTCCACCTCACTCCACACACCCTTTAATATCCCACCCAGTCTAATCCCACTCTCCCCCTCACTCCCCGCAGCTTTTAATATCCCACCTAGTCTAATCCCACTCTCCCCCTCACTCTCCACACCCTTCAATATCCCACCCAGTCTAATCCCACTTTCCCCTCACTCAATGTGCACTTTAATATCCCACCCAGTCTAATCCCAATCACCGCCTCTCTCCCCACACCCTTTCATATCCCGGACAGTCTAATCCCACTCTCCCTCCCCTCACACTTACATATCCCACCCAGTCTAATCCCACTCTCCCCCTCAATCGCCGCAACATTTAATATCCCATCCAGTCTAATCCCACTCTCCCCCTCACTCCCCGCACCCTTTAATATCTCACCCAGTCTAATCCCATTCTCCCCCTCACTCCCTGTGCACTTACATATCCCACCCGGTCGAATCCCACTCTCCCCCTCACTCCCCACACCTTTTAATATCCCACCCAGACTAATCCCACTCTCCCCCTCACTCCCCGCACCCTTTAATATCCCACCCAGTCTAATCCCCCTCACTCCCCGCACCCTTTAATATCCCACCCAGTCTAATCCCCCTCACTCCCCGCACCCTTTAATATCCCACCGAGTCTAATCCCCCTCACTCCCCGCACCCTTTAATATCCCACCCAGTCTAACCCCCCTCACTCCCCGCACCCTTTAATATCCCACCCAGTCTAATCCCACTCTCCCCCTCACTCCCCGCAGCATTTAATATCCCACACAGTCAATCCCAGTCTACATCTCCTTCCCCACACCCTTTAATATCCCACCCAGTCTAATCCCACTCTCCCCCTCACTCCCCACACCCTTTAATATCCCACACAGTCAATCCCAGTCTACATCTCCTTCCCCACACCCTTTAATATCCCACCCAGTCTAATCCCACTCTCCCCCTCACGCCCCACACACTTTAATATCCCACCCAGTCTAATCCCACTCTCCCCACCCTTTAATATACCACCCAGTCTAATCCCACTCTCCCCCTCACTCCCCACACCCTTTAATATCCCACCCAGTCTAATCCCCCTCACTCCTCGCACCCTTTAATATCCCACCCAGTCTAATCCCACTCTCCTCCTCACTCCCCGCAGCATTTAATATCCCACACAGTCAATCCCAGACTACATCTCCTTCCCCACACCATTTAATATCCCACCCAGTCTAATCCCACTCTCCACCTCACTCCCCACACCCTTTAATATCCCACCCAGTCTA
Organism: Isurus oxyrinchus; assembly: GCA_026770705.1. NCBI lineage: Eukaryota > Metazoa > Chordata > Chondrichthyes > Lamniformes > Lamnidae > Isurus > Isurus oxyrinchus. The sequence continues at coordinate 20,607 of JANJGN010002355.1, forward strand.
ATCCCACTCTCCCCCTCACTCAATGTGCACTTTAATATCCCACCCAGTCTAATCCCAATCACCGCCTCTCTCCCCACACCCTTTCATATCCCGGACAGTCTAATCCCACTCTCCCTCCCCTCACACTTACATATCCCACCCAGTGGAATCCCACTCTCCCCCTCAATCGCCGCAACATTTAATATCCCATCCAGTCTAATCCCACTCTCCCCCTCACTCCCCGCACCCTTTAATATCTCACCCAGTCTAATCCCACTCTCACTCTGACTCCCCGCACCCTTTAATATCTCACCCAGTCTAATCCCATTCTCCCCCTCACTCCCTGTGCACTTACATATCCCACCCGGTCTAATCCCACTCTCCCCCTCACTCCCCACACCTTTTAATATCCCACCCAGTCTAATCCCACTCTCCCCCTCACTCCCCGCACCATTTAATATCCCACACAGTCAATCCGAGACTACATCTCCTTCCCGACACCCTTTAATATCCCAACCAATCTAATCCCACACTCCCCCTCACTCCCCACACCTTTAATATCCCACACAGTCAATCCCAGTCTACATCTCCTTCCCCACACCCTTTAATATACCACCCAGTCTAATCCCACTCTCCCCCTCACTCCCCGCACCCTTTAATATCCCACCCAGTCTAATCCCCCTCACTCCACGCACCCTTTAATATCCCACCCAGTCTAATCCCACTCTCCTCCTCACTCCCCGCAGCATTTAATATCCCAGACAGTCAATCCCAGACTACATCTCCTTCCCCACACCCTTTAATATCCCACCCAGTCTAATCCCACTCTCCATCTCACTCCCCACACCCTTTAATATCCCACACAGTCAATCCCAGACTACATCTCCTTCTCCACACCCTTTAATATCCCACACAGTCTAATCCCACTCTCCACCTCACTCCACACACCCTTTAATATCCCACCCAGTCTAATCCCACTCTCCCCCTCACTCCCCGCAGCTTTTAATATCCCACCTAGTCTAATCCCACTCTCCCCCTCACTCTCCACACCCTTTAATATCCCACCCAGTCTAATCCCACTTTCCCCTCACTCAATGTGCACTTTAATATCCCACCCAGTCTAATCCCAATCACCGCCTCTCTCCCCACACCTTTTAATATCCCACCCAGTCTAATCCCACTCTCCCCCTCACTCCCCGCACCCTTTAATATCCCACCCAGTCTAATCCCACTCTCCCCCTCACTCCCCGCACTCTTTAGTATCCCAAACAGTCTAATCCCACTCTCCCTCCCCTCACACTTACATATCCCACCCAGTCTAATCCCACTGTTCCCCTCAATCGCCGCAACATTTAATATCCCATCCAGTCTAATCCCACTCTCCCCCTCACTCCCCGCACCCTTTAATATCTCACCCAGTCTAATCCCATTCTCCCCCTCACTCCCTGTGCACTTACATATCCCACCCGGTCTAATCCCACTCTCCCCCTCACTCCCCACACCTTTTAATATCCCACCCAGTCTAATCCCACTCTCCCCCTCACTCCCCGCACCCTTTAATATCCCACCCAGTCTAATCCCACTCTCCCCCTCACTCCCCGCACCCTTTAATATCCCACCCAGTCTAATCCCACTCTCCCCCTCATTCCCTGTGCACTTTAATATCCCACCCAGTCTAATCCCACTCTCACTCTCACTCCCCGCACCCTTTAATATCTCACCCAGTCTAATCCCACTCTCCCCCTCACTCCCCGCACCCTTTAGTATCCCACCCAGTCTAATCCCACTCTCCCCCTCACTCCCCGCACTCTTTAGTATCCCAAACAGTCTAATCTGACTCTTACTTTCACTCATGCACCCTTTAACATACCCCCAGTCTAATCTTACACTCCCCCTCTGACCACACACCCTTTAATATCCCACACAGTCAATCCCAGTCTACATCTCCTTCCCCACACCCTTTAATATCCCAGCGAGTCTAATCCCACTCTCCCCCTCACTCCCCGCACCCTTTAATATCCCACACAGTCTAATCCCACTCTCCCCCTCACTTCCCGCACCCTTTAATATCCCACCCAGTCTAATCCCACTCTCCCCCTCACTCCCCGCACCCTTTAATATCCCACCCAGCCTAATCCCATTCTCCCCCTCACTCCCCGCAGCATTTAATATCCCACACAGTCAATCCCAGACTACATCTCCTTCCCCACAACCTTTAGTATCCCACCCAGTCTAATCCCACTCTCCCCCTCACTCCCCGCACTCTTTAGTATCCCAAACAGTCTAATCTGACTCTTACTTTCACTCATGCACCCTTTAACATACCCCCAGTCTAATCTTACACTCCCCCTCTGACCACACACCCTTTAATATCCCACACAGTCAATCCCAGTCTACATCTCCTTCCCCACACCCTTTAATATCCCACCCAGTCTAATCCCACTCTCCCCCTCACTCCCCACACACTTTAATATCCCACCCAGTCTAATCCCACTCTCCCCCTCACTCCCCACACCCTTTAATATCCCACCCAGTCTAATCCCACTCTCCCCCTCACTCCCCGCAGCATTTAATATCCCACACAGTCAATCCCAGACTACATCTCCTTCCCCACACCCTTTAATATCCCACCCAGTCTAATCCCACTCTCCCCCTCACTCCCCACACCCTTTAATATCCCACACAGTCAATCCCAGTCTACATCTCCTTCCCCACACCCTTTAATATCCCACCCAGTCTAATCCCACTCTCCCCCTCACTCCCCACACCCTTTAATATCCCACCCAGTCTAATCCCACTCTCCCCACCCTTTAATATACCACTCAGTCTAATCCCACTCTCCCCCTCACTCCCCGCACCCTTTAATATCCCACCCAGTCTAATTCCACTCTCTCCCTCACTCCCCGCACCCTTTAGTATCCCAAACAGTCTAATCTGACTCTTACTTTCACTCATGCACCCTTTAACATACCCCCAGTCTAATCTTACACTCCCCCTCTGACCACATACCCTTTAATATCCCACACAGTCAATCCCAGTCTACATCTCCTTCCCCACACCCTTTAATATCCCACCGAGTCTAATCCCACTCGCCCCCTCACTCCCTTCACCCTTTAATATCCCACACAGTCTAATCCCACTCTCCCCCTCACTCCCCGCAGCATTTAATATCCCACACAGTCAATCCCAGACTACATCTCCTTCCCCACACCCTTTAATATCCCACCCAGTCTAATCCCACTCTCCCCCTCACTCGCCACACACTTTAATATCCCACCCAGTCTAATCCCACTCTCCCCCTCACTCCCCGCACCCTTTAATATCCCACCCAGTCTAATCCCACTCTCCCCCTCACTCCCCGCACCCTTTAATATCCCACCCAGTCTAATCCCACTCTCCCCCTCACTCCCCGCACCCTTTAATATCCCACCGAGTCTAATCCCACTCTCCCTCTCCCTCCCCGCACCCTTTAATATCCCACCCAGTCTAATCCCACTCTCCCCCTCACTCCCCGCACCCTTTAATATCCCACCCAGTCTTATCCCACTTTCCCACTCTCTCCCCGCACTCTTTAATATCCCACCCAGTCTAATCCCACTCCCCCCCTCACTCCATGCACAGTTTAACATCCAAACCACTTGAATCCCTCTCTCTCCATCACTCCTCTCACCGGGTAATATCCCTGGTGTAATCCGATTATCCCCCTCACTCCTCTGCCTCTTAATATCCCATCCAGTGTAATGGCACTCTTCCCCCCTCACTCACTGCACCTTTTCATATCCCACCCAGTTTAATCCTGCTTTTCCCCATCACTCCCCTCTCACTTTAAAATCCCACTCAGGGTGAGGTGAGAGTGACTGCCCTTGACATCAAGGCAGCATTTGACCGAGTGTGGCATCAAGGAGCCCGAGCAAAACTGGAGTCAATGGGAATTGGGGAGAAACTCTCTGCTGGTTGGAGTGATACCTAGCACAAAGGAAGATGGCTGTGGTTGTTGGAGGTCAGTCATCTCAGCTCCAGGACATCACTGCAGGAGTTCCTCAGGGTAGTGTCCTCAACCCAACCATCTTCAGCTGCTTCATCAATGACCTTCCTTTCATCATAAGGTCAGAAGTGGGGATGTTCGCTGATGATTGCACAATGTTCAGCACCATTCACAACTCCTCAGATATGAAGCAGTCCATGTCCAAATGCAGCAAGACCTGGGCAATATCCAGGCTTGGGCAGACAAGTGGCAAGTAACATTCACACCACACAAGTGTCAGGCAATGACCATCTCCAATGAGAGAGAATCTAACTCTTGATGTTCAATGGCATTACCATCACTGAATCCCCGACTGTCAACATCCTGGGCGTTACCATTGACCAGAAATTGAACTGGACTAGCCATATAAATACTGTGGCTACATGAGCAGGTCAGAGGCTGGGAATCCTGCAATGAGTAACTCAACCCATCTACAAGGCACAAGTCAGGAGTGTGATGGATACTCCCCACTTGCCTGGATGAGTGCAGCTCCCACAACACTCAAGAATCTCAACACCATCCAGGACAAAGCAGCCCCGCTTGATTGGCACCACATCCACAAACATTCACTCCCTCCACCACCGACGCACAGTAGCAGCAGTGTGTACCATCTACAAGATGCACTGCAGGAATTCACCAAGACTCCTTAAACAGCAGCTTCCAAACCCACAACCACTACCATCTAGAAGGACAAGGGCAGCAGATACAATGGAAACATCACCGCCTGGAAGTTCCCCTCCAAGTCACTCACCATCCTGACTTCAAAATATATTGTCAATACTACACTGTTGCTGGGTCAAAATCCTGGAACTCCCTCCCTAACAGCACGGTGGGTGTACCTACACCACATGGACTGCAGCGGCTCAAGAAAGCAGCTCACCACCTCCTTCTCAAGGGCAACTAGGGATGGGCAATAAATACGAAGCCAACATCCTGTGAAAGAATTAAAGAAAAATCGGTCTAATCCCACTCCCCCTCCGCTCTAGAAAAGGGATTGAGATGTGACCTGCTGGGGGTCTTTAAGATGATGAGAATTGAATATATAGACATGGAGAAGATGTTTCCACTTGACAGAATCAGGAGCCATAAATAAGACAGTCATTAAAAAAACCCAGTCAGGGATTCAGGAGAAACTTCTTTACCCAGAGAGTTGGGAGAATGTGGACGTTGCTGCCAGGGGGTGGGATGTTAAAATGCACAGGGAGTGAGAGGGAGAGTGGGATGAGACTGGGTCGGATACTAAAGGGTGTGGGGAGTGAGGGTGTAAGTGGGATTAGACTGGGTGGGATATTAAAGTGCACAGGCAGTGAAGGGGAGAGTGGGATTAGACTGGGTGGGATATTAAAGGGTGCGGGGAGTGAGGGGGGAGAGTGGGATTAGACTGGGTAGGTTGTTAAAATGCACAGGGAGCGAGGGGGAGAGTGGGATTAGACTGGGTGGGATATTAAAGTGTGCGTGGAGAGAGGGGGAGAGAGGGATTAGACTGGGTGGGATATTAAAGAGTGCGGGGAGTGAGGGGGGAGAGTGGGATTAAACTGCGTGGGATATTAAAGGGTGCGGGGAGTGAGGGGGAGAGTGGGTTTAGACTGGGTGGAATATTAAAGGGAGCAGGTAGTGCGGGGGAGAGTGGGATTAGACTGCGTGGGATATTCAAGGGAGCAGGGAGTGCGGGGGAGAGTGGGATTAGACTGCGTGGGATATTCAAGGGTGCGGGGAGTGAGGGGGAGAGTGGGATGAGACTGGGTGGAATATTAAAGGGTGTGGGGAGTGCGGGGGGAGAGTGGGATTAGACTGGGTGGGATATTAAAGAGTGCGGGGAGTGAGGGGGAGAGTGGGATTAAACTGCGTGGGATATTAAAGGGTGCGGGGAGTGAGGGGGGAGAGTGGGTTTAGACTGGGTGGAATATTAAAGGGAGCAGGTAGTGCGGGGGAGAGTGGGATTAGACTGCGTGGGATATTCAAGGGAGCAGGGAGTGAGGGGGAGAGTGGGATTAGACTGCGTGGGATATTCAAGGGTGCGGGGAGTGAGGGGGAGAGTGGGATGAGACTGGGTGGAATATTAAAGGGTGTGGGGAGTGCGGGGGAGAGTGGGATTAGACTGGGTGGGATATTAAAGGGTGTGGGGAGTGCGGGGGAGAGTGGGATTAGACTGGGGGGGATATCAAAGGATGCGTGGAGTGAGGGGGAGAGTGGGATTAGACAAGGTGGGATATTAAAGTAGGTGGGGAGTGAGCGGAGGAGTGGAATTAGACTGGGTGGGATATTAAAGGGTGCGGGGAGTGAGGAGGTGAGTGGGATTAGACTGGGTGGGATATTAAAGGGTGTGGGGAGTGAGGGGGAGAGTGGGATTAGACTGGGTGGGATATTAAAGGGTGTGGGGAGTGCGGGGCAGAGAGGGATTAGACTGGGTGGGATATTAAAGGGTGCAGGGAGTGCAGGGGAGAGTGGGATTAGACTGGGGGGGATATCAAAGGATGCGTGGAGTGAGGGGGAGAGTGGGATTAGACAAAGTGGGATATTAAAGTAGGTGGGGAGTGAGCGGAGGAGTGGAATTAGACTGGGTGGGATATTAAAGGGTGCGGGGAGTGAGGAGGTGAGTGGGATTAGACTGGGTGGGATATTAAAGGGTGCGGGGAGTGAGGGGGGAGAGTGGGATTAGACTGGGTGGGACATTAAAGGGTGCGTGGAGTGAGGGGGAGAGTGGGATAAGAATGGGTGGGATATTAAAGGGTGCGTGGAGTGAGGGGGAGAGTGGGATTAGACTGAGTGGGATATTAAATGGTGCGGGGAGTGAGGGGGGAGAGCGGGATAAGACTGGGTGGGGTATTAAAGGGTGTGGGGAGTGCCGGGGAGAGTGGGATTAGACTGGGTGAGATATTAAAGGGTTTGGGGATTGAGGGGGAGAGTGGGATTAGACTGGGTGGGATATTAAAGGGTGTGGGGAGTGAGGGGGAGAGTGGGATTAGATTGGGTGGGATATTATAGGGTGTGGGGAGTGAGGGGGAGAGTGGGATTAGACTGTGTGGGATATTAAAGTGCACAAGACTGCGGGGGAGAGTGGGAGTAGACTGGGTGGGATATTAAAGTGCACAGGGAGTGAGGGGGGAGAGTGGGATTAGACTGGGTGGGATATTAAAGTGCACAGGGAGTGAGGGGGAGAGTGGGATTAGACTGGGTGGGATATTAAAGGGTGTGGGGAGTGAGGAGGAGAGTGGGATTAGACTGGGTGGGATATTAAAGGGTGTGGGGAGTGAGGAGGAGAGTGGGATTAGACTGGGTGGGATATTAAAGTGCACAGGGAGCGAGGGGGAGAGTGGGATTAGACTGGGAGGGATATTAAAGGGTGCAGGGAGTGAGGGGGAGAGTGGGATTTGACTGGGTGGGGTATTAAAATGCACAGGGAGTGAGGGGGAGAGTGGGATTAGACTGGGTGGGATTTTAAATAGTGCAAGGAGAGAGTGGGAAAGTGGGATAAGACTAGGTGGGATATTAAAGGGTGCGAGGAGTGAGGGGGAGAGTGGGATTATATAATTACAGGGTGCGGGGAGTGAGGGGGAGATTGGGATTAGATTGGGTGGGATATTAAAATGCACAGGGAGTGAGGGGGAGATTGGGATTAGACTGGGTGGGATATTAAAGGGTGTGGGGAGTGAGGGGGAGAGTGGGATAAGACTGGGAGGGATATTAAAGGGTGCGGGGAGTGAGAGGGAGAGTGGGATTAGACTGGGTGGGATATTACAGGGTGCGGGGAGTGCGGGGGAGAGTGGGATTAGACTGGGTGGGATATTAAAGGGTGTGGGGAGTGCGGGGGAGAGTGGGAATAGACTGGGTGGGATATTAAAATGCACAGGGATTGAGGTGGAGAGTGGGATTAGACTGGGTGGGATATTAAAATGCACAGGGATTGAGGTGGAGAGTGGGATATTAAAATGCACAGGGAGTGAGGAAGAGATTGGGATTAGACTGGGTGGAATGTTAAAATGCACAGGGAGTGAGGGGGAGAGTGGGATTAGACTGGGTGGGTTAGTAAAGGATGCGTGGAGTGAGGGGGAGAGTGGGATAAGACTGGGTGGGATATTAAACGGTGTGGGGAGTGAGGGGGAGAGTGGGATTAGACTGGGTGGGATATTAAAGTGTGCAGGGAGTGAGGGGGAGAGTGGGATTAGACTGGGTGGGATATTAAAGGGTGCGGGGAGTGAGGGGGAGAGTGAGATTAGACTGGGTGGGATATTAAAGGGTGCGTGGAGTAAGGGGGAGAGTGGGATTAGACTGGGTGGGATATTATAGGATGCGTGGAGTGAGGGGGAGAGTGGGATTAGACTGGGTGGGATATTAAAAGGTGTGGGGAGTGCGGGGGAAAAGTGGGATTAGACTGGGTGGGATATTAAAGGGAGCGTGGAGTAAGGGGGAGAGTGGGATAAGACTGCGCGGGATATGAAAGGGTGTGGGGAGTGAGGGGGAGAGTGGGATTAGACTGGGTGGGATATTAAATGTTGTGTGGAGTGAGGGGGAGATTGGGATTAGACTGGGTGGGATATTAAAATGCACAGGGAGTGAGGGGGAGATTGGGATTAGACTGGGTGGGATATTAAAGTGCACAGGGAGGGAGGGTGAGAGTGGGATTGGACTGGGTGGGATATTAAAGGGTGTGGGGAGTGAGGGGGAGAGTGGGATAAGACTGGGTGGGATATTAAAGTGCACAGGGAGGGAGGGTGAGAGTGGGATTAGACTGGGTGGGATATTAAAGGGTGTGGGGAGTTAGGGTGAGAGTGGGATTAGACTGGGTGTGATATTAAAGTGTGCGGGGGTTGAGGGGGAGAGTGGGTAGACAAGGTGGAATATTAAAGGGTGCAAGGAGTGAGGGGGAGAGTGGGATTTGACTGCGTGGAATATTAAAGGGTGTGGGGAGTGAGGGGGAGATTGGGATTAGACTGGGTGGGACATTAAAATGCACAGGGAGTGAGGGGGAGAGTGGGATTAGACTGCGTGGGATATTAAAGGGTGTGGGGAATGAGGGGGAGTGTGGGATGAGGCTGGGTGAGATATTAAATGGTGTGGGGAGTGAGGGGGAGAGTTGGATTAGACTGGGTGGGATGTTAAAGTGCACAGGGATTGAGGGGGAGAGTGGGATTAGACTGGGTGGGATATTAAAATGCACAGGGAGTGAGGGGGAGAGTGGGATTAGACTGGGTGGGATATTAAAGTGCACAGGGATTGAGAGGGAGAGTGGGATTAGACTGGGTGGGATATTAAAGTGCACAGGGATTGCGAGGGAGTGTGGGATAAGACGGGTGGGATATTAAAGTGCACAGGGAGTGAGGGGGAGAGTGTGATTAGACTGGGTGGGATATTAAAGGTGGCGGGGAGTGAGGGGGAGAGTGGGATTAGACTGGGTGGGATATTAAAGGGTGTGGGGAATGTGGGGGAGAGTGGGAATAGACTGGGTGGGATATTAAAGGGCGCGTGGAGTGAGGGGGAGAGTGGATTAAGACTGGGTGGTATATTAAAGGGTGTGGGGAGTGAGGGGCGAGTGGGATTAGACTAGATGGGATATTAAAGGGTGCGGGGAATGAGGGGGAGAGTGGGATTAGACTGTGTGGGATATTAAAGGGTGTGGGGAGTGCGGGGGAGAGTGGGATTAGACTGGGTGGGATGTTAAATGGTGCGGGGAGTGAGGGGGAGAGTGGGATGAGACTGGGTGGGATTTTAAATGGTGCGGGGAGTGAGGGGGAGAGTGGGATTAAACTGGGTGGGATATTAAAATGCACAGGGAGTGAGAGGGAGAATGGGATTAGACTGGGTGTGATATTAAAGTGCACAGGGAATGAGGGGGAGAGTGGGATAAGACTGGGTGGGATATTAAAATGCAAAGGGAGTGAGGGGGAGATTGGGATTAGACTGGGTGGGATATTAATGGTTGCGGTGAGTTCGGGGGAGAGTGGGATTAGACTGGGTGGGATATTAAAGGCTGCGTGGAGTAAGGGGGAGAGTGGGATTAGACTGGGTGGGATATTACAGGGTGTGGGGAGTACGAGGGACAGTGGGAGTAGACTGAGTGGGATATTAAAGGGTGCGTGGAGTGAGGGGGAGAGTGGGATAAGACTGGGTGGGATATTAAAGGTTGCGTGGATTGAGGGGGAGATTGGGATTAGACCAGGTGGGATATTAAATGCTGCGGGTAGTGACAGGGAGAGTGGGATTAGAGTGGGTGGGATATTAAAGAGTGCGGGGAGAGAGTGGGAAAGTGGGATAAGACTAGGTGGGATATTAAAGGGTGCGGGGAGTGAGGGGGAGAGTCGGATTAGACTGGGTGGGATATTAAAGGGTGCGGGGAGTGAGGGGGAGTGCGGAATTAGATTGGGTGGGATATTACAGGGTGCGGGGAGTGCGAGGGAGAGTGGGATAAGACTGGGTGGGATATTAAATGGTGCGGGGAGTGAGGGGGAGAGTGGGATAAGACTGCGTGGAATATTAAAGGGTGCGGGGAATGAGGGGGAGAGTGGGATTAGACTGGGTGGGATATTAAAGGGTGCGTGGAGTGAGGGGGAGAGTGGGATTAGACGGCATGGGATATTAAAGGGTGTGGGGAGTGAGGGGGAGAGTGGGATTAGACTGGGTGGGATATTACAGGGTGCGGGGAGTGCGGGGGAGAGTGGGATTAGACTGGGTGGGATATTAAAGGGTGTGGGGAGTGCGGGGGAGAGTGGGAATAGACTGGGTGGGATATTAAAATGCACAGGGATTGAGGTGGAGAGTGGGATTAGACTGGGTGGGATATTAAAATGCACAGGGATTGAGGTGGAGAGTGGGATATTAAAATGCACAGGGAGTGAGGAAGAGATTGGGATTAGACTGGGTGGAATGTTAAAATGCACAGGGAGTGAGGGGGGAGAGTGGGATTAGACTGGGTGGGATAGTAAAGGATGCGTGGAGTGAGGGGGAGAGTGGGATAAGACTGGGTGGGATATTAAACGGTGTGGGGAGTGAGGGGGGAGAGTGGGATTAGACTGGGTGGGATATTAAAGTGTGCAGGGAGTGAGGGGGAGAGTGGGATTAGACTGGGTGGGATATTAAAGGGTGCGGGGAGTGAGGGGGAGAGTGAGATTAGACTGGGTGGGATATTAAAGGGTGCGGGGAGTGAAGGCGAGAGTGGGATTAGACTGCGTGGGATATTAAATGGTTCAGGGAGTGCGGGGAAGAGTGGGATTAGACTGGGTGGGATATTAAATGTTGCGTGGATTGAGGGGGAGATTGGGATTAGACTGGGTGGGATATTAAAGGGTGCGGGGAGTGAGGGGGAGAGTGGGATTAGACTGGGTGGGATTTTAAAATGCACAGGGAGTGAGGAAGAGATTGGGATTAGACTGGGTGGGATGTTAAAATGCACAGGGAGTGAGGAGGAGAGTGGGATTAGACTGGGTGGGATGTTAAAATGCACAGGGAGTGAGGGAGAGAGTGGGATTAGACTGGGTGGGATGTGAAGTGCACAGGCAGTGAGGGAGAGAGTGGGATTAGACTAGGTGGGATAGTAAAGGGTGCGGGGAGTGAGAGGGAGAGTGGGATAAGACTGGGTGGGATATTAAAGTGTGTGGGGAGTGAGGGGGAGAGTGGGATTAGACTGGGTGGGATATTAAAATGCACAGGGAGTGTGGAAGAGATTGGGATTAGACTGGGTGGGATATTAAAGTGCACAGGGATTGAGGGGGAGAGTGGGATTAGACTGGGTGGGATGTTAAAATGCACAGGGAGTGAGGGGGGAGATTGGGATTAGACTGGGTGGGATGTTAAAATGCACAGGGAGTGAGGGGGAGAGTGGGATTAGACTAGGTGGGGTAGTAAAGGGTGCGGGGAGTGAGGGGGAGGGTGGGATTTGACTGGGTGGGATATTAAAGGGTGCGGGGAGTGAGAGGGAGAGTGGGATAAGTCTGGGTGGTATATTAAAGGGAGCGGGGAGTTAGGGTGAGAGTGGGGTTAGACTGGGTGGGATATTAAAGTGTGCGGGGAGTGAGGGGGAGAGTGGGATTAGACTGGGTGACATGTTAAAATGCACAGGGATTGAGGGGGAGAGTGGGATTAGACTGGGTGGGATATTAAAATGCACAGGGAGTGAGGGGGAGAGTGGGATTAGACTGGGTGGGATATTAAAATGCACAGGGAGTGAGGGGGAGAGTGGGATTAGACTGGGTGGGATATTAAAATGCACAGGGAGTGAGGGGGAGAGTGGGATTAGACTGCTTGGGATATTAAAGGGTGTGGGGAGTGAGGGGGACAGTGGGATTAGACTGGGTGGGATATTAATGGGTGCGGGGAGTGAGGGCGAGAGTGGGATTAAACTGGGTGGGATAGTAAATGGTTCGGGGAGTGCGGGGGAGAGTGGGATTAGACTGGGTGGGATATTAAATGTTGCGTGGATTGAGGGGGAGAATGGGATTAGACTGGGTGGGATATTAAAATGCACAGGGAGTGAGGAAGAGATTGGGATTAGACTGGGTGGGATGTTAAAATGCACAGGGAGTGAGGGGGAGAGTGGGATTAGACTGGGTGGGATGTTAAAATGCACAGGGAGTGAGGAGGAGAGTGGGATTAGACTGGGTGGGATGTGAAGTGCACAGGGAGTGAGGGAGAGAGTGGGATTAGACTAGGTGGGATAGTAAAGGGTGCGGGGAGTGAGAGGGAGAGTGGGATAAGACTGGATGGTATATTAAAGGGTGCGGGGAGTGAGGGGGAGAGTGGGATTAGACTGGGTGGGATATTAAAGTGTGTGGGGAGTGAGGGGGAGAGTGCGATTAGACTGGGTGGGATATTAAAATGCACAGGGAGTGAGGAAGAGATTGGGATTAGACTGGGTGGGATGTTAAAATGCACAGGGAGTGAGGGGGAGATTGGGATTAGACTGGGTGGGATGTTAAAATGCACAGGGAGAGAGGAGGAGAGTGGGATAAAATTGGGTGGGATGTTAAAGTGCACAGGGAGTGAGGGGGAGAGTGGGATTAGACTAGGTGGGATAGTAAAGGGTGCGGGGAGTGAGGGGGAGGGTGGGATTTGACTGGGTGGGATATTAAAGGGTGCGGGGAGTGCGGGGGAGTGTGGGATTAGACTGCGTGGGATATTAAAATGCACAGGGAGTGAGGGGGACAGTGGGATTAGACTGGGTGTGATATTAAAGTGCACAGGGAATGAGGGGGAGAGTGGGATAAGACTGGGTGGGATATTAAAATGCACAGGGAGTGAGGGGGAGATTGGGATTAGACTGGGTGGGATATTAATGCTTGCGGTGAGTGAGGGGGTGCGTGGGATTAGACTAGGTAGGATATTAAAGGCTGCGTGGAGTAAGGGGGAGAGTGGAATTAGACTGGGTGGGATATTACAGGGTGTGGGGGTACGAGGGACAGTGGGAGTAGACTGAGTGGGATATTAAAGGGTGCGTGGAGTGAGGGGGAGAGTGGGATAAGACTGGGTGGGATATTAAAGGTTGCGTTGATTGAGGGGGAGATTGGGATTAGACTGGGTGGGATATTAAATGCTGCGGGTAGTGACAGGGAGAGTGGGATTAGAGTGGGTGTGATATTAAAGAGTGCGGAGAGAGAGTGGGAAAGTGGGATAAGACTAGGTGAGATATTAAAGGGTGCGGGGAGTGAGGGGGAGAGTGGGATTAGACTGGGTGGGATATTAAAGGGTGCGGGGAGTGAGGGGGAGTGCGGAATTAGATTGGGTGGGATATTACAGGGTGCGGGGAGTGCGGGGGAGAGTGGGATAAGACTGGGTGGGATATTAAAGGGTGCGGGGAGTAAGGGGGAGAGGGGGATAAGACTGCGTGGAATATTAAAGGGTGCGGGGAATGAGGGGGAGAGTGGGATTAGACTGGGTGGGATATTAAAGGGTGCGTGGAGTGAGGGGGAGAGTGGGATAAGACTGCGTGGGATATTAAAGGGTGAGGGGAGTGAGGGGGTGAGTGGGATTAGACTGCGTGGGATATTAAAGGGTGTGGGGAGTGAGGGGGAGAGTGGGATTAGACTGGGTGGGATATTAAAGGGTGTGGGGAGTGAGGAGGAGAGTGGGATTAGACTGGGTGGGATATTAAAGTGCACAGGGACTGCGGGGGAGAGTGGGAGTAGACTGGGTGGGATATTAAAGTGCACAGGGAGTGAGGGGGAGAGTGGGATTAGACTGGGTGGGATGTTAAATGGTGTGGGGAGTGAGGAGGAGAGTGGGATTAGACTGGGTGGGATATTAAAGTGCACAGGGAGCGAGGGGGAGAGTGGGATTAGACTGGGAGGGATATTAAAGGGTGCAGCGAGTGAGGGGGGAGAGTGGGATTTGACTGGGTGGGGTATTAAAATGCACAGGGAGTGAGGGGGAGAGTGGGATTAGACTGGGTGGGATTTTAAATAATGCAAGGAGAGAATGGGAAAGTGGGATAAGACTAGGTGGGATATTAAAGGGTGCGAGGAGTGAGGGGGAGAGTGGGATTATATAATTACAGGGTGCGGGGAGTGAGGGGGAGATTGGGATTAGACTGGGTGGGATATTAAAATGCACAGAGAGTGAGGGGGAGATTGGGATTAGACTGGGTGGGATATTAAAATGCACAGGGAGTGAGGGGGAGATTGGGATTAGACTGGGTGGGATATTAAAGTGCACAGGGAGGGAGGGTGAGAGTGGGATTGGACTGGGTGGGATATTAAAGGGTGTGGGGAGTGAGGGGGAGAGTGGGATAAGACTGGGAGGGATATTAAAGGGTGCGGGGAGTGAGAGGGAGAGTGGGATAAGACTGGGTGGGATATTAAAGTGCACAGGAGGGAGGGTGAGAGTGGGATTAGACTGGGTGGGATATTAAAGGGTGTGGGGAGTTAGGGTGAGAGTGGGATAAGACTGGGTGTGATATTAAAGTGTGCGGGGGGTGAGGGGGAGAGTGGGTAGACAGGGTGGAATATTAAAGGGTGCAAGGAGTGAGGGGGAGAGTGGGATTTGACTGGGTGGAATATTAAAGGGTGTGGGGAGTGAGGGGGAGAGTGGGATTAGACTGCGTGGGATATTAAAGGGAGTGGGGAGTGAGGGGGAGATTGGGATTAGACTGGGTGGGACATTAAAATGCACAGGGAGTGAGGGGGAGTGTGGGATGAGGCTGGGTGAGATATTAAATGGTGTGGGGAGTGAGGGGGAGAGTTGGATTAAACTGCGTGGGATATTAAAGTGCACAGGGATTGAGGGGGAGAGTGGGATTAGACTGGGTGGGTTATTAAAATGCACAGGGATTGAGGGGGAGAGTGCGATTAGACTGGGTGGGATATTAAAATGCACAGGGATTGATGGCGAGAGTGGGATTAGACTGGGTGGGATATTAAAATGCACAGGGAGTGAGGGGGAGAGTGGGATTAGACTGGGTGGGATATTAAAGGTGGCGGGGAGTGAGGGGGAGAGTGGGAATAGACTGGGTGGGATATTAAAGGGCGCGTGGAGTGAGGGGGAGAGTGGGATAAGACTGGGTGGTATATTAAAGGGTGTGGGGAGTGAGGGGCGAGTGGGATTAGACTAGGTGGGATATTAAAGGGTGCGGGGAATGAGGGGGAGTGTAGGATTACGCTGGGTGAGATATTAAAGGGTGCGGGGAGTGTGGGGGAGAGTGGGATTAGACTGTGTGGGATATTAAAGAGTGTGGGGAGTGCGGGGGGAGAGTGGGATTAGACTGGGTGGGATATTAAAGGGTGCGGGGAGTGAGGGGGAGAGTGGGATTAAACTGGGTGGGATATTAAAATGCACAGGGATTGAGGGGGAGATTGGGATTAGACTGGGTGGGATATTAAAATGCACAGGGAGTGAGGGGGAGAGTGGGATTAGACGGGGTGTGATATTAAAGTGCACAGGGAATGAGGGGGAGAGTGGGATAAGACTGGGTGGGATATTAAAATGCACAGGGAGTGAGGGGGAGATTGGGATTAGACTGGGTGGGATGTTAATGGTTGCGGTGAGTGAGGGGGTGAGTGGGATTAGACTGGGTGGGATATTACAGGGTGTGGGGAGTACGAGGGACAGTGGGAGTAGACTGAGTGGGATATTAAAGGGTGCGTGGATTGAGGGGGGAGATTGGGATTAGACTGGGTGGGATATTAAATGCTGCGGGTAGTGACAGGGAGAGTGGGATTAGAGTGGGTGGGATATTAAAGAGTGCGGGGAGAGAGTGGGAAAGTGGGATAAGACTAGGTGGGATATTAAAGGGTGTGGGGAGTGAGGGGGAGTGCGGAATTAGATTGGGTGGGATATTACAGGGTGCGGGGAGTGTGGGGGAGAGTGGGATAAGACTGGGTGGGATATTAAATGGTGCGGGGAGTGAGGGGGAGAGTGGGATTAGACTGGGTGGGATATTAAAGGGTGCGTGGAGTGAGGGGGAGAGTGGGATAAGACTGCGTGGGATATTAAAGGGTGAGGGGAGTGAGGGGGTGAGTGGGATTAGACAGCATGGGATATTAAAGGGTGTGGGGAGTTCGGGGGAGAGTGAGATTAGACTGGGTGGGATATTACAGGGTGCGGGGAGTGCGGGGGAGTGTGGGATTAGACTGCGTGGGATATTAAAGGGTGTGGGGAGTTAGGGGGAGAGTGGGATTAGACTGGGTGGGATATTAAAATGCACAGGGAGTGAGGGGGACAGTGGGATTAGACTGGGTGGGATATTAATGGGTGCGGGGAGTGAGGGCGAGAGTGGGATTAAACTGGGTGGGATAGTAAATGGTTCGGGGAGTGTGGGGGAGAGTGGGATTAGACTGGGTGGGATATTAAATGTTGCGTGGATTGAGGGGGAGATTGGGATTAGACTGGGTGGGATGTTAAAATGCACAGGGAGTGAGGGGGAGAGTGGGATTAGACTCGGTGGGATGTGAAGTGCACAGGGAGTGAGGGAGAGAGTGGGATAAGACTGGATGGTATATTAAAGGGTGCGGGGAGTGAGGGGGAGAGTGGGTTTAGACTGGGTGGGATATTAAAGTGTGTGGGGAGTGAGGGGGAGAGTGGGATTAGACTGGGTGGGATGTTAAAATGCATAGGGAGTGAGGGGGAGAGTGGGATTAGACTGCGTGGGATATTAAAGGGTTTGGGGAGTGAGGGGAGTGTGGGATTAGACTGCGTGGGATATTAAAGGGTGCGGGGAGTGAGAGGGAGAGTGGGATTAGACTGGGTGGGATATTAAATGTTGCGTGGACTGAGGGGGAGATTGGGATTAGACTGGGTGGGATATTAAAGGGTGCGGGTAGTGAGAGGGAGAGTGGGATTAGACTGGGTGGGATATTAAAGGGTGTGGGTAGTGAGAGGGAGAGTGGGATTAGACTGGGTGGGATATTAAAGGGTGCGGGTAGTGAGAGGGAGAGTGGGATTAGACTGGGTGGGATATTAAAGAGTGCGGGGAGAGAGTGGGAATGTGGGATAAGACTGGGTGGGATATTATAGGGTGCGGGGGTGTGAGAAGGAGAGTGGGATTAGACTGGGTGGGATATTAAAGGTGCGGGGAGAGTGGGATAACACTGGATGGATATTAAAGGGTGTGGGGACTCAGGGGGAGAGTGGGATTAGACTGGGTGGAATATTAAAGGGTTCGAGGAGTGCGGGGGAGAGTGGGTTTAGACTGGGTGGGATATTAAAGGGTGTCGGGAGTGTGGGGGAGAGTGGGATTAGACTGTGTGGGATATTAAAGGGTGCGTTGAGTGAGGGGGAGAGTGGGATTAGACTGGGTGGGATATTAAAGGGTGCAGGGAGCGAGGGGGAGTGTGGGATTAGACTGCGTGGGATATTAAAGGGTGTTGGGAGTTAGGGGGAGATTGGGATTAGACTGGGTGGGATGTTACAATGCACAGGGAGTGAGGAGGACAGTGGGATAAAACTGGGTGGGATATTAAAATGCACAGGGAGTGAGGGGGAGAGTGGGATTAGACTGGGTGGGATATTAAAATGGACAGGGATTGAGGGGGAGAGTGGGATTAGACTGGGTGGGATATTAAAATGCACAGGGATTGAGTAAGAGATTGGGATTAGACTGGGTGGGATGTTAAAATGCACAGGGAGTGAGGAGGAGAGTGGGATAAAACTGGGTGGGATGTTAAAGTGCACAGGGAGTGAGGGGGAGAGTGGGATTAGACTAGGTGGGATAGTAAAGGGTGTGTGGAGTGAGGGGGAGAGTGGGATTTGACTGGGTTGGATATTAAAGGATTTGGGGAGTGAGGGGGTGTGTGGGATTAGACTGCGTGGGATATTAAAGGGTGTGGGGAGTTAGGGGGAGAGTGGGATTAGACGGGGTGCGATATTAAAATGCACAGGGCGTGAGGGGGAGAGTGGGATTAAACTGGGTGGGATATTAAAATGCACAGGGAGTGAGGGAGAGAGTGGGATTAGACTGGGTGGGATAGTAAAGGGTGTGGGGAGTTAGGGTGAGAGTGGGATTAGACTAGGTGGGATATTAAAGTGTGCGGGGAGTGAGGGGGAGAGTGGGATTCGACTGGGTGAGATGTTAAAATGCACAGGGAGTGAGAGGGAGAGTGGGATAAGACTGGGTGGTATATTAAAGGGTGCGGGGAGTGAGGGGGAGATTGGGATTAGACTGGGTGGGATATTAAAGGGTGCGGGGAGTGAGGGGGAGATTGGGATTAGACTGGGTGAGATGTTAAAATGCACAGGGAGTGAGGGGGAGAGTGGGATTAGACTGGGTGGGATATTAATGGGTGCGGGGAGTGAGGGGGAGACTGGGATTAAACTGGGTGGGATATTAAAGGATGTGGGGAGTGCGGGGGAAATTGGGATTAGACTGGGTGGGATATTAAAGGGTGCGGGGAGTGAGTCCGAGAGTGGGATAAGACGGCGTGGGATATTAAATGGTGCAGGGAGTGAGGGGGAGTGTGGGATTAGACTGCGTGGGATATTAAAGGGCGTGGGGAGTGAGGGGGAGAGTGGAATTAGACTGGGTGGGATATTAAAGGGTGTGGGGAGTGCGGGGGAGAGTGGGATTAGACTGGGTGGGATATTAAAGGGTGCGGGGAGTGAGGGGGAGATTGGGATTAGACTGGGTGGGATATTAAAATGCACAGGGAGTGAGGGGGAGAGTGGGATTAGACTGGGTGGGATATTAAAGGGTGCGGGAAGGGAGGGGGAGAGTGGGATTAGACTGGGTGGGATATTAAAGGGTGCGGGAAGGGAGGGGGAGACTGGGAATAGACTGGGTGGGATATAAAAGGGTGTGGGGAGTGTGGTGGTGAGTGGGATTAGACTGGGTGGGATATTAAAGGGTGCGGGAAGTGAGGGGGAGAGTGGGATTAGACTGGGTGGGATATTAAAGGGCGCGGGGAGTGTGGGGGCGAGTGGGAATAGACTGGGTGGGATATAAAAGGGTGTGGGGAGTGAGGGAGTGAGTGGGATTAGACTGGGTGGGATATTAAAGGGTGTTGGGAGTTTGGGGGAGAGTGGGATTAGACTGGGTGGGATAGTAAAGGGTGTGTGGACTGAGGGGGAGAGTGGGATAAGACTGGCTGGGATATTAAATGGTGCGGGGAGTGAGGGCGAGAGTGGGATTAGACTGCGTGAGATATTAAAGGGTTTGGGGAGTGAGGGGGAGTGTGGGATTAGACTGCGTGGGATATTAAAGGGTGCGTGGAGTGAGGGGTAGAGTGGGATAAGACTGGGTGGGAAATTAAAGGGTGCGGGGAGTGAGGGGGTGAGTGGGATTAGACTGGGTGGGATATTAAAGGGTGCGGGGTACTTTACCTCTCGCTGTTATACACAAGTACTTTACCTCTCGCTGTTATACACAAGTACTTTACCTCTCGCTGTTATACACAAGTACTTTACCTCTCGCTGTTACACACAAGTACTTTACCTCTCGCTGTTATATACAAGTACTTTACCTCTCGCTGTTACACACAAGTACTTTGCCTCTCACTGTTATACACAAGTACTTTACCTCTCGCTGTTTTACATCTTGTTGTTACACACAAGTACTTTACCTCTCGCTGTTATACACAAGTACTGTACCTCTCGCTGTTATACAAAAGTACTTTACCTCTCGCTGTTACACACAAGTACTTTCCCTCTCGCTGTTATACACAAGTACTTTACCTCTCGCTGTTTTACATCTTGCTGTTACACACAAGTACTTTACCTCTCGCTGTTATACACAAGTACTTTACCTCTCGCTGTTATACACAAGTACTTTACCTCTCGCTGTTACACACAAGTACTTTACCTCTCGCTGTTACACACAAGTACTTTACCTCTCGCTGTTATACACAAGTACTTTACCTCTCGCTGTTATACGCAAGTACTTTACCTCTCGCTGTTATACACAAGTAGTTTAAATCTCGCTGTTATACACAAGTACTTTAAATCTCGCTTTATACACAAATACTTTACCTCTTGCTGTTTTAACTCTCGCTGTTATGCGGGGAGTAAGAGCGAGAGTGGGATGAGACTGGGTGGGTTATTAAAGGGTGCAGCGAGTGAGGGGGAGTGTGGGATTAGATTGCGTGGGATATTAAAGGGTGTGGGGAGTGAGGGGGAGAGTGGGTTTAGACTGCGTGGGATATTAAAGGGTGTGGGGAGTGAGGGGGTAGAGTGGGATTAGGCTGGGTGGGATATTAAAATGCACAGGGAGTGAGGGGGAGAGTGGGATTAGACTGGTTGGGATATTAAAGTGCAAAGGGAGTGAGGCGGAGAGTGGGATTAGGCTGGGTGGGATATTATTTGCACAGGGAGTGAGCGGGAGAGTGGGATTGGACTGGGTGGGCTATTAAAGGGTGTGGGGAGTGCAGGGGAGAGCGGGATTCGACTGGGTGGGATATTAAAGGGTGTGGGGAGTGCGGGGAGAGTGGGATTAGACTGGGTGGGATATTAAAGGGTGCGGGGAGTGAGGGGGAGATTGGGATTAGACTGGGTGGGATATTAAAGAGTGCGGGGAGTGAGGGGGAGAGTGGGTTTAGACTGAGTGGGATATTAAAGGGTGCGGGTAGTGAGAGGGAGAGTGGGATTAGACTGGGTGGGATATTAAAGAGTGCGGGGAGAGAGTGGGAATGTGGGATAAGACTGGGTGGGATATTATAGGGTGCGGGGAGTGAGGAGGAGAGTGGGATTAGACTGGGTGGGATATTAAATGTGAGGGGAGAGTGGGATAAGACTGGGTGGATATTAAAGGGTGTGGGGACTCAGGGGGAGAGTGGGATTAGACTGGGTGGAATATTAAAGGGTTCGAGGAGTGCGGGGGAGAGTGGGTTTAGACTGGGTGGGATATTAAAGGGTGTCGGGAGTGTGGGGGAGAGTGGGATTAGACTGGGTGGGATATTAAAGGGTGCGTGGAGTGAGGGGGAGAGTGGGATTAGACTGGGTGGGATATTAAAGGGTGCAGGGAGCGAGGGGGAGTGTGGGATTAGACTGCGTGGGATATTAAAGGGTGTTGGGAGTTAGGGGGAGATTGGGATTCGACTGGGTGGGATGTTAAAATGCACAGGGAGTGAGGAGGACAGTGGGATAAAACTGGGTGGGATATTAAAATGCACAGGGAGTGATGGGGAGAGTGGGATTAGACTGGGTGGGATATTAAAATGGACAGGGATTGAGGGGGAGAGTGGGATTAGACTGGGTGGGATATTAAAATGCACAGGGATTGAGTAAGAGATTGGGATTAGACTGGGTGGGATGTTAAAATGCACAGGGAGTGAGGAGGAGAGTGGGATAAAACTGGGTGGGATGTTAAAGTGCACAGGGAGTGAGGGGGAGAGTGGGATTAGACTAGGTGGGATAGTAAAGGGTGTGTGGAGTGAGGGGGAGAGTGGGATTTGACTGGGTTGGATATTAAAGGATTTGGGGAGTGAGGGGGTGTGTGGGATTAGACTGCGTGGGATATTAAAGGGTGTGGGGAGTTAGGGGGAGAGTGGGATTAAACTGGGTGGGATATTAAATGTTGCGTGGACTGAGGGGGAGAGTGGGATTAGACGGGGTGCGATATTAAAATGCACAGGGCGTGAGGGGGAGAGTGGGAGTAAACTGGGTGGGATATTAAATGTTGCGTGGACTGAGGGGGAGAGTGGGATTAGACGGGGTGCGATATTAAAATGCACAGGGTGTGAGGGGGGAGAGTGGGATTAAACTGGGTGGGATATTAAAATGCACAGGGATTGAGGGGGAGAGTGGGATTAGACTGGGTGGGATATTAAAATGCACAGGGAGTGAGGAAGAGATTGGGAATTGACTGGGTGGGATATTAAAATGCACAAGGAGTGAAGAGGAGAGTGGGATTAGACTGGTTGGGATGTTAAAGTGCACAGGGAGTGAGGGGGAGAGTGGGATTAGACTGGGTGGGATATTAAAGGGTGCGGGGAGTGAGAGGGAGAGTGGGATAAGACTGGGTGGTATATTAAAGGGAGCGGGGAGTTAGGGTGAGAGTGGGATTAGACTAGGTGGGATATTAAAGTGTGCGGGGAGTGAGGGGGAGAGTGGGATTAGACTGGGTGAGATGTTAAAATGCACAGGGATTGAGGAGGAGATTGGGATTAGACTGGGTGGGATGTTAAAGTGCACAGGGAGTGAGGGGGAGAGTGGGATTAGACTGGGTGGGATGTTAAAATGCACAGGGAGTGAGGGGGAGAGTGGGATTAGACTGGGTGGGATGTTAAAATGCACAGGGAGTGAGGAAGAGATTGGGATTAGACTGGGTGGGATGTTAAAATGCACAGGGAGTGAGGGGGAGAGTGGGATTAGACTGGGTGGGATGTTAAAATGCACAGGGAGTGAGGAGGAGAGTGGGATTAGACTGGGTGGGATATTAAAGGGTGTTGGGAGTTTGGGGGAGAGTGGGATTAGACTGGGTGGGATATTAAAGTGTGCGGGGAGTGAGGTCGAGAGTGGGATAAGACTGGGTGGATATTAAAGCATGCGGGGAGTGAGGGGGAGAGTGGGATGAGACTGGGTGGGATATTAATGGGTGCGGGGAGTGAGGGGGAGACTGGGATTAAACTGGGTGGGATATTAAAGGATGTGGGGAGTGCGGGGGAAATTGGGATTAGACTGGGTGGGATATTAAAGGGTGCGGGGAGTGAGACCGAGAGTGGGATAAGACGGCGTGGGATATTAAATGGTGCAGGGAGTGAGGGGGAGTGTGGAATTAGACTGCGTGGGATATTAAAGGGCGTGGGGAGTGAGGGGGAGTGTGGGATTAGACTGGGTGGGATATTAAAGGATGTGGGGAGTGAGGGGGAGAGTGGGATTAGACTGCGTGGGATATTAAAATGCACAGGGATTGAGGGGGAGAGTGGGATTAGACTGGGTGGGATGTTAAAATGCACAGGGAGTGAGGAGGAGAGTGGGATTAGACTGGGTGGGATGTTAAAGTGCACAGGGAGTGAGGGGGAGAGTGCGATTAGACTAGGTGTGGTAGTAAAGGGTGCGGGGAGTGAGGGGGAGGGTGGGATTTGACAGGGTGGGATATTAAAGGGTGTGGGGAGTGAGAGGGAGAGTGGGATAAGAGAGGGTGGTATATTAAAGGGTGCGGGGAGTGAGGGGGAGAGTGGGATTAGACTGGGTGGGATATTAAAGGGTGCGGGGAGTGAGGGGGAGAGTGCGATTAGACTGGGTGGGATTTTAAAGGGTGCGGGGAGTGAGGGGGAGATTGGGATTAGACTGGGTGGGATGTTAAAATGTACAGGGAGTGAAGGGGAGAGTGGGATTAGACTGGGTCGGATATTAAAGGGTGCGGGGAGAGTGGGATAAGACTGGGTGGGATATTAAAGGGTGCGGGGAGTGAGGGCGAGAGTGGGATTAGACTGGGTGGGATATTAATGGGTGCGGGGAGTGAGGGCGAGAGTGGGATTAAACTGGGTGGGATAGTAAAGGGTGCGGGTAGTGAGGCGGAGAGTAGGATTAGACTGGGTGGGATAATAAAGAGTGTGGGGAGAGAGTGGGAAAGTGATATAAGACTGGGTGGGATATTAAAGGGTGAAGGGAGTGATGGGGAGAGTGGGAATAGAGTGGGTGGGATATTAAAGTGAGCGGGGAGTGTGGGATTAGACTGGGTGGGATATTAAAGGGTGCGGGGAGTGTGGGGAGAGTGGGAATAGAGTGGGTGGGATATTAAAGTGTGCGGGGAGTGTGGGATTAGACTGGGTGGAATATTAAAGGGTGCGTGGAGTGAGGGGTAGAGTGGGGTAAGACTGGGTGAGATATTAAAGGGTGTGGGGAATGAGGGGGAGAGTGGGATGTGACTGGGTGGGATATTAATGGGTGCGGCGAGTGAGGGGGAGACTGGGATTAGACTGGGTGGGATATTAAAGGATGTGGGGAGTGCGGGGGAGAGTAGGATTAGACTGGGTGGGATATTAAAGGGTGCGGGGAGTGAGACCGAGAGTGGGATAAGACTGCATGAGATATTAAAGGGTTTGGGGAGTGAGGGGGTGAGTGGGATTAGACAGGGTGGGATATTAAATGTTGCGTGGAGTGAGGGGGAGAGTGGGATAAGACTGGGTGGGATGTTAAATGGTGCGGGGAGTGAGGGGGAGAGTGGGATGAGACTGGGTGGGATTTTAAATGGTGCGGGGAGTGAGGGGGAGAGTGGGATTAGACTGGGTGGGATATTAAAATGCACAGGGATTGAGGGGGAGAGTGGGATTAGACTGGGTGGGATATTAAAATGCACAGGGAGTGAGGAGGAGAGTGGGATTAGACTAGGTGGGATAGGAAAGGGTGCGGGGAGTGAGGGGGAGGGTGGGATTTGACTGGGTGGGACATTAAAGGGTGAGGGGAGTGAGAGGGAAAGTGGGATAAGACTGGGTGGTATATTAAAGGGTGCGGGGAGTGAGGGGGAGAGTGGGATTAGACTGGGTGGGATATTAAAATGCACAGGGAGTGAGGAGGAGAGTGGGATTAGACTGGGTGGGATGTTAAAATGCACAGGGAGTGAGGGGGAGAGTGGGATTAGACTAGGTGGGATATTAATGGGTGCGGGGAGTGAGGGAGAGAGTGGGATTAGACTGGGTGGGATATTAAAATGCACAGGGAGTGAGGGGGGAGAGTGGGATTAAACTGGGTGGGATGTTAAAATGCACAGGGAGTGAGGGGGAGAGTGGGATTAGACTAGGTGGGATATTAATGGGTGCGGGGAGTGAGGGAGAGAGTGGGATTAGACTGGGTGGGATATTAAATGGTGCGGGGATGGAGGGGGAGAGTGGGATTAGACTGGGTGGGATATTAAAGGGTGCGGGTACTGAGAGGGAGAGTGTGATTAGACTGGGTGGGATATTAAAGGGAGCGGGGAATGTGGGGGAGAGTGGGAATAGAGTGGGTGGGATATTAAAGTGTGCAGGGAGTGAGGGGTAGAGTGGGATGAGACTGGGTGGGATATTAATGGGTGCAGCGAGTGAGGGGGAGTGTGGGATTAGACTGCGTGGGATATTAAAGGGTGTGGGGAGTGAGGGGGAGAGTGGGTTTAGACTGCGTGGGATATTAAAGGGCGTAGGGAGTGAGGGGTAGAGTGGGATTAGGCTGGGTGGGATATTTAAATGCACAGGGAGTGAGGGGCAGAGTGGGATTAGACTGGGTGGGACATTAAAGAGTGCGGGGAGTGAGGGGGAGAGTGGGATTAGACTGGGTGGGATATAAAAGGGTGTGGGGAGTGCAGGGGAGAGTGGGATTCGACTGGGTGGGATATTAAAGTGCACAGGGAGACAGAGGGAGAGTGGGAATAGACTGCGTGGGATATTAAAGAGTGCGGGGAGTGAGGGGGAGAGTGGGATTAGACTGGGTGGGCTATTAAAGGGTGTGGGGAGTGCAGGGAGAGTGGGATTAGACTGGGTGGGATATTAAAGGGTGCGGGGAGTGAGGGGGAGATTGGGATTAGACTGGGTGAGATATTAAAGAGTGCGGGGAGTGAGGGGTAGAGTGGGACAAGACTGGGTGGGATATTAAAGGGTGCGGTGAATGAGAGAGAGAGTGGGATAAGACTGGGTGGGATATTAAAGGGTGCGGGGAGTGATGGGGAGAGTGGGATTAGACTGGGTGGGATATTAAAGGGTGCGGGTAGTGAGAGGGAGAGTGGGATTAGACTGGGTGGATATTAAAGGGTGCAGGGACTGAGGGGGAGAGTGGGATTAGACTGGGTGGAATATTAAAGGGTTCGAGGAGTGCGGGGGAGAGTGGGTTTAGACTGGGTGGGATATTAAAGGGTGCGTGGAGTGAGGGGGAGAGTGGGATTAGACTGGGTGGGATATTAAAGGGTGTGGGGAGTGAGGGGGAGTGTGGGATTAGACTGCGTGGGATATTAAAGGGTGTGGGGAGTGAGGGGGAGAGTGGGAATAGACTGGGTGGGATATTAAAGGCTGTGGGGAGTGCAGGGGAGAGTGGGATTCGACTGGTTGGGATATTAAAGTGTGTGGGGAGTGCGGGGAGAGTGGGATTAGACTGGGTGGGATATTAAAGGGTGCGTGGAGTGAGGGGGAGAGTTGGATGAGACTGGGTCGGATATTAATGGGTGCGGGGAGCGAGGGGGATTGGCATTAGACTGGGTGGGATATTAAAGGGTGCGGGGAGTGAGAGCAAGAGTGGGATAAGACGCCGTGGGATATTAAAGGGTGCAGGGAGTGAGGGGGAGTGTGGGATTAGACTGCGTGGGATTTTAAAGGGTGTGGGGAGTGAGGGGGAGAGTGGGTTCAGACTGGGTGGGATATTAAAGGCTGTGGGGAGTGCAGGGGAGAGTGGGATTCGACTGGGTGGGATATTAAAGGGTGTGGGGAGTGCGGGGGAGAGTGGGATTAGACTGGGTGGGATATTAAAGGGTGCGGGGAGTGAGGGGGAGATTGGGATTAGACTGGGTGGGATATTAAAATGCACAGGGAGTGAGGGGGAGAGTGGGATTAGACTGGGTGGGATATTAAAGTGTGTGGGGTGTGAGGGGGAGAGTGGCATAAGACTGGGAGGGATATTAAAAGTTGCGGGGAGTGAGGGGGAGAGTGGATTTAGACTGGGTGGGATATTAAAGGGTGCGGGGAGTGAGGGAGTGAGTGGGATTAGACTGGGTGGGATATTAAAGGGTGTTGGGAGTTTGGGGGAGAGTGGGATTAGACTGGGTGGGATAGTAAAGGGTGTGTGGAGTGAAGGGGAGAGTGGGATAAGACTGGCTGGGATATTAAATGGTGCGGGGAGTGAGGGCGAGAGTGGGATTAGACTGCGTGAGATATTAAAGGGTTTGGGGAGTGAGGGGGTGAGTGGGATTAGACAGGGTGGGATATTAAATGTTGCGTGGAGTGAGGGGGAGAGTGGGATAAGACTGGGTGGGATATTAAAATGCACAGGGAGTGAGGGGGAGAGTGGGATTAGACTGGGTGGGATATTAAAATGCACAGGGATTGAGGGGGAGAGTGGGATTAGACTGGGTGGGATATTAAAATGCACAGGGATTGAGGGGGAGAGTGGGATTAGACTGGGTGGGATATTAAAATGCACAGGGAGTGAGGAGGAGAGTGGGATTAGACTAGGTGGGATAGGAAAGGGTGCGGGGAGTGAGGGGGAGGGTGGGATTTGACTGGGTGGGACATTAAAGGGTGCGGGGAGTGAGAGGGAAAGTGGGATAAGACTGGGTGGTATATTAAAGGGTGCGGGGAGTGAGGGGGAGAGTGGGATTAGACTGGGTGGGATATTAAAGGGTGCGGGGAGTGAGGGGGAGAGTGGGATTAGACTGGGTGGGATATTAAAATGCACAGGGAGTGAGGAGGAGAGTGGGATTAAACTGGGTGGGATGTTAAAATGCACAGGGAGTGAGGGGGAGAGTGGGATTAGACTAGGTGGGATATTAATGGGTGCGGGGAGTGAGGGAGAGTGTGGGATTAGACTGGGTGGGATATTAAATGGTGCGGGGATGGAGGGGGAGAGTGGGATTAGACTGGGTGGGATATTAAAGGGTGCAGGTACTGAGAGGGAGAGTGTGATTAGACTGGGTGGGATATTAAAATGCACAGGGAGTGTGGCGGAGAGTGGGATTAGACTGGGTGGGATATTAAAGTGCACAGGGAGTGAGGGGGAGAGTGGGATTAGACTGGGTGGATATTAAAGTGTGCGGGGAGAGAGTGGGAACGTGGGATAAGACTGGGTGGGATATTATAGGGTGCGGGGAGTAAGGAGGAGAGTGGGATTAGACTGGGTGGGATATTAAAGGTGCGGGGAGAGTGGGATAAGACTGGGTGGATATTAAAGGGTGCGGGGACTGAGGGGGAGATTGGCATTAGACTGGGTGGAATATTAAAGGGTTCGAGGAGTGCGGGGGAGAGTGGGTTTAGACTGCGTGGGATATTAAAGGTTGTGGGGAGTGAGGGGGAGAGTGGGTTCAGACTGGGTGGGATATTAAAGGCTGTGGGGAGTGCAGGGGAGAGTGGGTTTCAACTGGGTGGGATATTAAAGGGGGTGGGGAGTGCGGGGAGAGTGGGATTAGACTGGGTGGGATATTAAAGGGTGCGGGGAGTGAGGGGGAGATTGGGATTAGACTGGGTGGTTTATTAAAATGCACAGGGAGTGAGGGGGAGAGTGGGATTAGACTGGGTGGGATATTAAAGTGCACAGGGAGTCAGAGGGAGAGTGGGAATAGACTGGGTGGGATATTAAAGAGTGCGGGGAGTGAGGTGGAGAGTGGGATTAGACTGGGTGGGCTATTAAAGGGTGTGGGGAGTGCGGGGAGAGTGGGATTAGACTGGGTGGGATATTAAAGGGTGCGGGGAGTGAGGGGGAGATTGGGATTAGACTGGGTGAGATATTAAAGAGTGCGGGGAGTGAGGGGCAGAGTGGGACAAGACTGGGTGGGATATTAAAGGGTGCGGTGAGTGAGAGAGAGAGTGGGATAAGACTGAGTGGGATATTAAAGGGTGCGGGGAGTGACGGGGAGAGTGGGATTAGACTGGGTGGGATATTAAAGGGTGCGGGTAGTGAGAGGGAGAGTGGGATTAGACTGGGTGGATATTAAAGAGTGCGGGGAGAGAGTTGGAATGTGGGATAAGACTGGGTGGGATATAATAGGGTGCGGGGAGGAGGAGAGTGGGATTAGACTGGGTGGGATATTAAAGGTGCGGGGAGAGTGGGATAAGACTGGGTGGATATTAAAGGGTGTGGGGACTGAGGAGGAGAGTGGGATTTGACTGGGTGGAATATTAAAGGGTTCGAGGAGTGCGGGGGAGAGTGGGTTTAGACTGGGTGGGATATTAAAGGGTGTCGGGAGTGCGGGGGAGAGTGGGATTAGACTGGGTGGGATATTAAAGGGTGCGTGGAGTGAGGGGGAGAGTGGGATTAGACTGGGTGGGATATTAAAGGGTGCAGGGAGTGAGGGGGAGTGTGGGATTAGACTGCGTGGGATATTAAAGGGTGCGGGGAGTGAGGGGGAGAGTGGGTTTAGACTGGGTGGGATATTAAAGGCTGTGGGGAGTGCAGGGCAGAGTGGGATTCGACTGGTTGGGATATTAAAGTGTGTGGGGAGTGCGGGGAGAGTGGGATTAGACTGAGTGGGATATTAAAGGGTGCGCGGAGTGAGGGGGAGTTTGGGATTAGAATGGGTGGTTTATTAAAATGCACAGGGAGTGATGGGGAGAGTGGGATTCGACTGGGTGGGATATTAAAGGGTGTCGGGAGTGCATGGGAGAGTGGGATTAGACTGGGTGGGATATTAAAGGGTGCGTGGAGTGAGGGGGAGAGTGGGATGAGACTGGGTCGGATATTAATGGGTGCGGGGAGTGAGGGGGATTGGCATTAGACTGGGTGGGATATTAAAGGGTGTGGGGAGTGCGAGGGAGAGTGGGATTCGACTGGGTGGGATATTAAAGGGTGCAGGGAGTGAGAGCAAGAGTGGGATAAGACGGCG
The DNA here is from genome assembly GCA_026770705.1 of Isurus oxyrinchus. Lineage (NCBI taxonomy): Eukaryota > Metazoa > Chordata > Chondrichthyes > Lamniformes > Lamnidae > Isurus > Isurus oxyrinchus. The sequence goes on from JANJGN010002355.1 coordinate 50,459, forward strand.
TGGGATATTAAAGGGTGCAGGGAGTGAGGGGGAGTGTGGGATTAGACTGCGTGGGATATTAAAGGGTGTGGGGAGTGAGGGGGAAAGTGGGTTCAGACTGGGTGGGATATTAAAGGCTGTGGGGAGTGCAGGGGAGAGTGGGATTCAACTGTTTGGGATATTAAAGGGTGTGGGGAGTGCGGGGAGAGTGGGATTAGACTGGATGGGATTTTAAAGGGTGCGGGGAGTGAGGGGGAGATTGGGATTAGACTGGGTGGTTTATTAAAATGCACAGGGAGTGAGGGGGAGAGTGGGATTAGACTGGGTGGGATATTAAAGTGCACAGGGAGTCAGAGGGAGAGTGGGAATAGACTGGGTGGGATATTAAAGAGTGCGGGGAGTGAGGGGGAGAGTGGGATTAGACTGGGTGGGCTATTAAAGGGTGTGGGGAGTGCAGGGAGAGTGGGATTAGACTGGGTGGGATATTAAAGGGTGCGGGGAGTGAGGGGGAGATTGGGATTAGACTGGGTGAGATATTAAAGAGTGCGGGGAGTGAGGGGTAGAGTGGGACAAGACTGGGTGGAATATTAAAGGGTGCGGTGAGGGAGAGAGAGAGTGGGATAAGACTGGGTGGGATATTAAAGGGTGCGGGGAGTGATGGGGAGAGTAGGATTAGACTGGGTGGGATATTAAAGGGTGCGGGTAGTGAGAGGGAGAGTGGGATTAGACTGGGTGGATATTAAAGTGTGCGGGGAAGAGAGTGGGAATGTAGGATAAGACTGGGTGGGATATTATAGGGTGCGGGGAGTGAGGAGGAGAGTGGGATTAGACTGGGTGGGATATTAAAGGTGCGGGGAGAGTGGGACAAGACTGGGTGGATATTAAAGGGTGCGGGGACTGAGGGGGAGAGTGGGATTAGACTGGGTGGAATATTAAAGGGTTCGAGGAGTGCGGGGGAGAGTGGGTTTAGACTGGGTGGGATATTAAAGGGTGCGTGGAGTGAGGGGGAGAGTGGGATTAGACTGGGTGGGATATTAAAGGGTGTGGGGAGTGAGGGGGAGTGTGGGATTAGACTGCGTGGGATATTAAAGGGTGTGGGGAGTGAGGGGGAGAGTGGGAATAGACTGGGTGGGATATTAAAGGCTGTGGGGAGTGCAGGGGAGAGTGGGATTCGACTGGTTGGGATATTAAAGTGTGTGGGGAGTGCGGGGAGAGTGGGATTAGACTGGGTGGGATATTAAAGGGTGCGTGGAGTGAGGGGGAGAGTTGGATGAGACTGGGTCGGATATTAAGGGGTGCGGGGAGTGAGGGGGATTGGCATTAGACTGGGTGGGATATTAAAGGGTGCGGGGAGTGAGAGCAAGAGTGGGATAAGACGCCGTGGGATATTAAAGGGTGCAGGGAGTGAGGGGGAGTGTGGGATTAGACTGCGTGGGACTTTAAAGGGTATGGGGAGTGAGGGGGAGAGTGGGTTCAGACTGGGTGGGATATTAAAGGCTGTGGGGAGTGCAGGGGAGAGTGGGATTCGACTGTGTGGGATATTAAAGGGTGTGGGGGGTGCGGGGAGAGTGGGATTAGACTGGGTGGGATATTAAAGGGTGCGGGGAGTGAGGGGGAGATTGGGATTAGACTGGGTGGTTTATTAAAATGCACAGGGAGTGAGGGGGAGAGTGGGATTAGACTGGGTGGGATATTAAAGTGCACAGGGAGTCAGAGGGAGAGTGGGAATAGACTGGGTGGGATATTAAAGATTGCGGGGAGTGAGGGGGAGAGTGGGATTAGACTGGGTGGGATATTAAAGGCTGTGGGGAGTGCAGGGGAGAGTGGGATTCGACTGGGTGGGATATTAAAGGGTGTGGGGAGTGCGTGGAGAGTGGGATTAGACTGGGTGGGATATTAAAGGGTGCGGGGAGTGAGGGGGAGATTGGGATTAGACTGGGTGGTTTATTAAAATGCACAGGGAGTGAGGGGGAGAGTTGGATTAGACTGGGTGGGATATTAAAATGCACAGGGAGTGAGGGGGAGAGTGGGATTAGACTGGGTGGGATATTAAATGCTGCGGGTAGTGAGAGGGAGAGTGGGATTAGACTGGGTGGGATATTAAAGAGTGCGGGAGTGAGGGGGAGAGTGGGACAAGACTGGGTGGGATATTAAAGGGTGCGGCGAGTGAGAGAGAGTGGGATAAGACTGGGTGGGATATTAAAGGGTGCGGGGTGTGAGGGGGAGAGTGGGATTAGACTGGGTGGGATATTAAAGGGTGCGGGGAGTGAGGGGGAGAGTGGGATTAGACTGGGTGGGATATTAAAGAGTGCGGGGAGTGAGGGGTAGAGTGGGACAAGACTGGGTGGGATATTAAAGGGTGCGGTGAGTGAGAGAGAGAGTGGGATAAGACTGGGTGGGATATTAAAGGGTGCGGGGAGTGATGGGGAGAGTGGGATTAGACTGGGTGGGATATTAAAGGTTGCGGGTAGTGAGAGGGAAAGTGGGATTAGACTGGGTGGATATTAAAGTGTGCGGGGAAGAGAGTGGGAATGTAGGATAAGACTGGGTGGGATATTATAGGGTGCGGGGAGTGAGGAGGAGAGTGGGATTAGACTGGGTGGGATATTAAAGGTGCGGGGAGAGTGGGACAAGACTGGGTGGATATTAAAGGGTGCGGGGACTGAGGGGGAGAGTGGGATTAGACTGGGTGGAATATTAAAGGGTTCGAGGAGTGCGGGGGAGAGTGGGTTTAGACTGGGTGGGATATTAAAGGGTGCGTGGAGTGAGGGGGAGAGTGGGATTAGACTGGGTGGGATATTAAAGGGTGTGGGGAGTGAGGGGGAGTGTGGGATTAGACTGCGTGGGATATTAAAGGGTGTGGGGAGTGAGGAGGAGAGTGGGATTAGACTGGGTGGGATATTAAAGGGTGTGGGGAGTGCGGGGGAGAGTGAGATTAGACTGTGTGGGATATTAAAGGGTGCGTGGAGTAAGGGGGAGAGTGGGATTAGACTGGGTGGGATATTATAGGATGCGTGGAGTGAGGGGGAGAGTGGGATTAGACTGGGTGGGATATTAAAAGGTGTGGGGAGTGCGGGGGAAAAGTGGGATTAGACTGGGTGGGATATTAAAATGCACAGGGAGTGAGGGGGAGAGTGGGATTAGACTGGGTGGGATATTAAAATGCACAGGGATTGAGGGGGAGAGTGGGATTAGACTGGGTGGGATATTAAAATGCACAGGGATTGAGGGGGAGAGTGGGATTAGACTGGGTGGGATATTAAAATGCACAGGGAGTGAGGAGGAGAGTGGGATTAGACTAGGTGGGATAGGAAAGGGTGCGGGGAGTGAGGGGGAGGGTGGGATTTGACTGGGTGGGACATTAAAGGGTGCGGGGAGTGAGAGGGAAAGTGGGATAAGACTGGGTGGTATATTAACGGGTGCGGGGAGTGAGGGGGAGAGTGGGATTAGACTGGGTTGGATATTAAAGGGTGCGGGGAGAGAGGGGGAGAGTGGCATTAGACTGGGTGGGATATTAAAATGCACAGGGAGTGAGGAGGAGAGTGGGATTAAACTGGGTGGGATGTTAAAATGCACAGGGAGTGAGGGGGAGAGTGGGATTAGACTAGGTGGGATATTAATGGGGGCGGGGAGTGAGGGAGAGAGTGGGATTAGACTGGGTGGGATATTAAATGGTGCGGGGATGGAGGGGGAGAGTGGGATTAGACTGGGTGGGATATTAAAGGGTGCGGGTACTGAGAGGGAGAGTGTGATTAGACTGGGTGGGATATTAAAGGGAGCGGGGAATGTGGGGGAGAGTGGGAATAGAGTGGGTGGGATATTAAAGTGTGCAGGGAGTGAGGGGTAGAGTGGGATGAGACTGGGTGGGATATTAATGGGTGCAGCGAGTGAGGGGGAGTGTGGGATTAGACTGCGTGGGATATTAAAGGGTGTGGGGAGTGAGGGGGAGAGTGGGTTTACACTGCGTGGGATATTAAAGGGCGTAGGGAGTGAGGGGTAGAGTGGGATTAGGCTGGGTGGGATATTTAAATGCACAGGGAGTGAGGGGCAGAGTGGGATTAGACTGGGTGGGACATTAAAGAGTGCGGGGAGTGAGGGGGAGAGTGGGATTAGACTGGGTGGGATATTAAAGGGTGTGGGGAGTGCAGGGGAGAGTGGGATTCGACTGGGTGTGATATTAAAGGGTGTGGGGAGTGCGGGGAGAGTGGGATTAGACTGGGTGGGATATTAAAGGGTGCGGGGAGTGAGGGGGAGATTGGGATTAGACTGGTTGGGATATTAAATAGTGCGGGGAGTGAAGGGGAGAGAGGGACAAGACTGGGTGGGATATTAAAGGGTGCGGTGAGTGAGAGAGAGAGTGGGATAAGACTGGGTGGGATATTAAAGGGTGCGGCGAGTGACGGGGAGAGTGGGATTAGACTGGGTGGGATATTCAAGGGTGCGGGTAGTGAGAGGGAGAGTGGGATTAGACTGGGTGGATATTAAAGTGTGCGGGGAGAGAGTGGGAACGTGGGATAAGACTGGGTGGGATATTATAGGGTGCGGGGAGTAAGGAGGAGAGTGGGATTAGACTGGGTGGGATATTAAAGGTGCGGGGAGAGTGGGATAAGACTGGGTGGATATTAAAGGGTGCGGGGACTGAGGGGGAGATTGGCATTAGACTGGGTGGAATATTAAAGGGTTCGAGGAGTGCGGGGGAGAGTGGGTTTAGACTGCGTGGGATATTAAAGGTTGTGGGGAGTGAGGGGGAGAGTGGGTTCAGACTGGGTGGGATATTAAAGGCTGTGGGGAGTGCAGGGGAGAGTGGGTTTCAACTGGGTGGGATATTAAAGGGGGTGGGGAGTGCGGGGAGAGTGGGATTAGACTGGGTGGGATATTAAAGGGTGCGGGGAGTGAGGGGGAGATTGGGATTAGACTGGGTGGTTTATTAAAATGCACAGGGAGTGAGGGGGAGAGTGGGATTAGACTGGGTGGGATATTAAAGTGCACAGGGAGTCAGAGGGAGAGTGGGAATAGACTGGGTGGGATATTAAAGAGTGCGGGGAGTGAGGTGGAGAGTGGGATTAGACTGGGTGGGCTATTAAAGGGTGTGGGGAGTGCGGGGAGAGTGGGATTAGACTGGGTGGGATATTAAAGGGTGCGGGGAGTGAGGGGGAGATTGGGATTAGACTGGGTGAGATATTAAAGAGTGCGGGGAGTGAGGGGCAGAGTGGGACAAGACTGGGTGGGATATTAAAGGGTGCGGTGAGTGAGAGAGAGAGTGGGATAAGACTGAGTGGGATATTAAAGGGTGCGGGGAGTGACGGGGAGAGTGGGATTAGACTGGGTGGGATATTAAAGGGTGCGGGTAGTGAGAGGGAGAGTGGGATTAGACTGGGTGGATATTAAAGAGTGCGGGGAGAGAGTTGGAATGTGGGATAAGACTGGGTGGGATATAATAGGGTGCGGGGAGGAGGAGAGTGGGATTAGACTGGGTGGGATATTAAAGGTGCGGGGAGAGTGGGATAAGACTGGGTGGATATTAAAGGGTGTGGGGACTGAGGAGGAGAGTGGGATTTGACTGGGTGGAATATTAAAGGGTTCGAGGAGTGCGGGGGAGAGTGGGTTTAGACTGGGTGGGATATTAAAGGGTGTCGGGAGTGCGGGGGAGAGTGGGATTAGACTGGGTGGGATATTAAAGGGTGCGTGGAGTGAGGGGGAGAGTGGGATTAGACTGGGTGGGATATTAAAGGGTGCAGGGAGTGAGGGGGAGTGTGGGATTAGACTGCGTGGGATATTAAAGGGTGCGGGGAGTGAGGGGGAGAGTGGGTTTAGACTGGGTGGGATATTAAAGGCTGTGGGGAGTGCAGGGCAGAGTGGGATTCGACTGGTTGGGATATTAAAGTGTGTGGGGAGTGCGGGGAGAGTGGGATTAGACTGAGTGGGATATTAAAGGGTGCGCGGAGTGAGGGGGAGTTTGGGATTAGAATGGGTGGTTTATTAAAATGCACAGGGAGTGATGGGGAGAGTGGGATTCGACTGGGTGGGATATTAAAGGGTGTCGGGAGTGCATGGGAGAGTGGGATTAGACTGGGTGGGATATTAAAGGGTGCGTGGAGTGAGGGGGAGAGTGGGATGAGACTGGGTCGGATATTAATGGGTGCGGGGAGTGAGGGGGATTGGCATTAGACTGGGTGGGATATTAAAGGGTGTGGGGAGTGCGAGGGAGAGTGGGATTCGACTGGGTGGGATATTAAAGGGTGCAGGGAGTGAGAGCAAGAGTGGGATAAGACGGCGTGGGATATTAAAGGGTGCAGGGAGTGAGGGGGAGTGTGGGATTAGACTGCGTGGGATATTAAAGGGTGTGGGGAGTGAGGGGGAAAGTGGGTTCAGACTGGGTGGGATATTAAAGGCTGTGGGGAGTGCAGGGGAGAGTGGGATTCAACTGTTTGGGATATTAAAGGGTGTGGGGAGTGCGGGGAGAGTGGGATTAGACTGGATGGGATTTTAAAGGGTGCGGGGAGTGAGGGGGAGATTGGGATTAGACTGGGTGGTTTATTAAAATGCACAGGGAGTGAGGGGGAGAGTGGGATTAGACTGGGTGGGATATTAAAGTGCACAGGGAGTCAGAGGGAGAGTGGGAATAGACTGGGTGGGATATTAAAGAGTGCGGGGAGTGAGGGGGAGAGTGGGATTAGACTGGGTGGGCTATTAAAGGGTGTGGGGAGTGCAGGGAGAGTGGGATTAGACTGGGTGGGATATTAAAGGGTGCGGGGAGTGAGGGGGAGATTGGGATTAGACTGGGTGAGATATTAAAGAGTGCGGGGAGTGAGGGGTAGAGTGGGACAAGACTGGGTGGAATATTAAAGGGTGCGGTGAGGGAGAGAGAGAGTGGGATAAGACTGGGTGGGATATTAAAGGGTGCGGGGAGTGATGGGGAGAGTAGGATTAGACTGGGTGGGATATTAAAGGGTGCGGGTAGTGAGAGGGAGAGTGGGATTAGACTGGGTGGATATTAAAGTGTGCGGGGAAGAGAGTGGGAATGTAGGATAAGACTGGGTGGGATATTATAGGGTGCGGGGAGTGAGGAGGAGAGTGGGATTAGACTGGGTGGGATATTAAAGGTGCGGGGAGAGTGGGACAAGACTGGGTGGATATTAAAGGGTGCGGGGACTGAGGGGGAGAGTGGGATTAGACTGGGTGGAATATTAAAGGGTTCGAGGAGTGCGGGGGAGAGTGGGTTTAGACTGGGTGGGATATTAAAGGGTGCGTGGAGTGAGGGGGAGAGTGGGATTAGACTGGGTGGGATATTAAAGGGTGTGGGGAGTGAGGGGGAGTGTGGGATTAGACTGCGTGGGATATTAAAGGGTGTGGGGAGTGAGGGGGAGAGTGGGAATAGACTGGGTGGGATATTAAAGGCTGTGGGGAGTGCAGGGGAGAGTGGGATTCGACTGGTTGGGATATTAAAGTGTGTGGGGAGTGCGGGGAGAGTGGGATTAGACTGGGTGGGATATTAAAGGGTGCGTGGAGTGAGGGGGAGAGTTGGATGAGACTGGGTCGGATATTAAGGGGTGCGGGGAGTGAGGGGGATTGGCATTAGACTGGGTGGGATATTAAAGGGTGCGGGGAGTGAGAGCAAGAGTGGGATAAGACGCCGTGGGATATTAAAGGGTGCAGGGAGTGAGGGGGAGTGTGGGATTAGACTGCGTGGGACTTTAAAGGGTGTGGGGAGTGAGGGGGAGAGTGGGTTCAGACTGGGTGGGATATTAAAGGCTGTGGGGAGTGCAGGGGAGAGTGGGATTCGACTGTGTGGGATATTAAAGGGTGTGGGGGGTGCGGGGAGAGTGGGATTAGACTGGGTGGGATATTAAAGGGTGCGGGGAGTGAGGGGGAGATTGGGATTAGACTGGGTGGTTTATTAAAATGCACAGGGAGTGAGGGGGAGAGTGGGATTAGACTGGGTGGGATATTAAAGTGCACAGGGAGTCAGAGGGAGAGTGGGAATAGACTGGGTGGGATATTAAAGATTGCGGGGAGTGAGGGGGAGAGTGGGATTAGACTGGGTGGGATATTAAAGGCTGTGGGGAGTGCAGGGGAGAGTGGGATTCGACTGGGTGGGATATTAAAGGGTGTGGGGAGTGCGTGGAGAGTGGGATTAGACTGGGTGGGATATTAAAGGGTGCGGGGAGTGAGGGGGAGATTGGGATTAGACTGGGTGGTTTATTAAAATGCACAGGGAGTGAGGGGGAGAGTTGGATTAGACTGGGTGGGATATTAAAATGCACAGGGAGTGAGGGGGAGAGTGGGATTAGACTGGGTGGGATATTAAATGCTGCGGGTAGTGAGAGGGAGAGTGGGATTAGACTGGGTGGGATATTAAAGAGTGCGGGAGTGAGGGGGAGAGTGGGACAAGACTGGGTGGGATATTAAAGGGTGCGGCGAGTGAGAGAGAGTGGGATAAGACTGGGTGGGATATTAAAGGGTGCGGGGTGTGAGGGGGAGAGTGGGATTAGACTGGGTGGGATATTAAAGGGTGCGGGGAGTGAGGGGGAGAGTGGGATTAGACTGGGTGGGATATTAAAGAGTGCGGGGAGTGAGGGGTAGAGTGGGACAAGACTGGGTGGGATATTAAAGGGTGCGGTGAGTGAGAGAGAGAGTGGGATAAGACTGGGTGGGATATTAAAGGGTGCGGGGAGTGATGGGGAGAGTGGGATTAGACTGGGTGGGATATTAAAGGTTGCGGGTAGTGAGAGGGAAAGTGGGATTAGACTGGGTGGGATATTATAGGGTGCGGGGAGTGAGGAGGAGAGTGGGATTAGACTGGGTGGGATATTAAAGGTGCGGGGAGAGTGGGACAAGACTGGGTGGATATTAAAGGGTGCGGGGACTGAGGGGGAGAGTGGGATTAGACTGGGTGGAATATTAAAGGGTTCGAGGAGTGCGGGGGAGAATGGGTTTAGACTGGGTGGGATATTAAAGGGTGCGTGGAGTGAGGGGGAGAGTGGGATTAGACTGGGTGGGATATTAAAGGGTGTGGGGAGTGAGGGGGAGTGTGGGATTAGACTGCGTGGGATATTAAAGGGTGTGGGGAGTGAGGAGGAGAGTGGGATTAGACTGGGTGGGATATTAAAGGGTGTGGGGAGTGCGGGGGAGAGTGAGATTAGACTGTGTGGGATATTAAAGGGTGCGTGGAGTAAGGGGGAGAGTGGGATTAGACTGGGTGGGATATTATAGGATGCGTGGAGTGAGGGGGAGAGTGGGATTAGACTGGGTGGGATATTAAAAGGTGTGGGGAGTGCGGGGGAAAAGTGGGATTAGACTGGGTGGGATATTAAAATGCACAGGGAGTGAGGGGGAGAGTGGGATTAGACTGGGTGGGATATTAAAATGCACAGGGATTGAGGGGGAGAGTGGGATTAGACTGGGTGGGATATTAAAATGCACAGGGATTGAGGGGGAGAGTGGGATTAGACTGGGTGGGATATTAAAATGCACAGGGAGTGAGGAGGAGAGTGGGATTAGACTAGGTGGGATAGGAAAGGGTGCGGGGAGTGAGGGGGAGGGTGGGATTTGACTGGGTGGGACATTAAAGGGTGCGGGGAGTGAGAGGGAAAGTGGGATAAGACTGGGTGGTATATTAAAGGGTGCGGGGAGTGAGGGGGAGAGTGGGATTAGACTGGGTTGGATATTAAAGGGTGCGGGGAGAGAGGGGGAGAGTGGCATTAGACTGGGTGGGATATTAAAATGCACAGGGAGTGAGGAGGAGAGTGGGATTAAACTGGGTGGGATGTTAAAATGCACAGGGAGTGAGGGGGAGAGTGGGATTAGACTAGGTGGGATATTAATGGGGGCGGGGAGTGAGGGAGAGAGTGGGATTAGACTGGGTGGGATATTAAATGGTGCGGGGATGGAGGGGGAGAGTGGGATTAGACTGGGTGGGATATTAAAGGGTGCGGGTACTGAGAGGGAGAGTGTGATTAGACTGGGTGGGATATTAAAGGGAGCGGGGAATGTGGGGGAGAGTGGGAATAGAGTGGGTGGGATATTAAAGTGTGCAGGGAGTGAGGGGTAGAGTGGGATGAGACTGGGTGGGATATTAATGGGTGCAGCGAGTGAGGGGGAGTGTGGGATTAGACTGCGTGGGATATTAAAGGGTGTGGGGAGTGAGGGGGAGAGTGGGTTTACACTGCGTGGGATATTAAAGGGCGTAGGGAGTGAGGGGGAGAGTGGGATTAGGCTGGGTGGGATATTTAAATGCACAGGGAGTGAGGGGCAGAGTGGGATTAGACTGGGTGGGACATTAAAGAGTGCGGGGAGTGAGGGGGAGAGTGGGATTAGACTGGGTGGGATATTAAAGGGTGTGGGGAGTGCAGGGGAGAGTGGGATTCGACTGGGTGGGATATTAAAGGGTGTGGGGAGTGCGGGGAGAGTGGGATTAGACTGGGTGGGATATTAAAGGGTGCGTGGAGTGAGGGGGAGAGTTGGATGAGACTGGGTCGGATATTAAGGGGTGCGGGGAGTGAGGGGGATTGGCATTAGACTGGGTGGGATATTAAAGGGTGCGGGGAGTGAGAGCAAGAGTGGGATAAGACGCCGTGGGATATTAAAGGGTGCAGGGAGTGAGGGGGAGTGTGGGATTAGACTGCGTGGGACTTTAAAGGGTGTGGGGAGTGAGGGGGAGAGTGGGTTCAGACTGGGTGGGATATTAAAGGCTGTGGGGAGTGCAGGGGAGAGTGGGATTCGACTGTGTGGGATATTAAAGGGTGTGGGGGGTGCGGGGAGAGTGGGATTAGACTGGGTGGGATATTAAAGGGTGCGGGGAGTGAGGGGGAGATTGGGATTAGACTGGGTGGTTTATTAAAATGCACAGGGAGTGAGGGGGAGAGTGGGATTAGACTGGGTGGGATATTAAAGTGCACAGGGAGTCAGAGGGAGAGTGGGAATAGACTGGGTGGGATATTAAAGATTGCGGGGAGTGAGGGGGAGAGTGGGATTAGACTGGGTGGGATATTAAAGGCTGTGGGGAGTGCAGGGGAGAGTGGGATTCGACTGGGTGGGATATTAAAGGGTGTGGGGAGTGCGTGGAGAGTGGGATTAGACTGGGTGGGATATTAAAGGGTGCGGGGAGTGAGGGGGAGATTGGGATTAGACTGGGTGGTTTATTAAAATGCACAGGGAGTGAGGGGGAGAGTTGGATTAGACTGGGTGGGATATTAAAATGCACAGGGAGTGAGGGGGAGAGTGGGATTAGACTGGGTGGGATATTAAATGCTGCGGGTAGTGAGAGGGAGAGTGGGATTAGACTGGGTGGGATATTAAAGAGTGCGGGAGTGAGGGGGAGAGTGGGACAAGACTGGGTGGGATATTAAAGGGTGCGGCGAGTGAGAGAGAGTGGGATAAGACTGGGTGGGATATTAAAGGGTGCGGGGTGTGAGGGGGAGAGTGGGATTAGACTGGGTGGGATATTAAAGGGTGCGGGGAGTGAGGGGGAGAGTGGGATTAGACTGGGTGGGATATTAAAGAGTGCGGGGAGTGAGGGGTAGAGTGGGACAAGACTGGGTGGGATATTAAAGGGTGCGGTGAGTGAGAGAGAGAGTGGGATAAGACTGGGTGGGATATTAAAGGGTGCGGGGAGTGATGGGGAGAGTGGGATTAGACTGGGTGGGATATTAAAGGTTGCGGGTAGTGAGAGGGAAAGTGGGATTAGACTGGGTGGATATTAAAGTGTGCGGGGAAGAGAGTGGGAATGTAGGATAAGACTGGGTGGGATATTATAGGGTGCGGGGAGTGAGGAGGAGAGTGGGATTAGACTGGGTGGGATATTAAAGGTGCGGGGAGAGTGGGACAAGACTGGGTGGATATTAAAGGGTGCGGGGACTGAGGGGGAGAGTGGGATTAGACTGGGTGGAATATTAAAGGGTTCGAGGAGTGCGGGGGAGAGTGGGTTTAGACTGGGTGGGATATTAAAGGGTGCGTGGAGTGAGGGGGAGAGTGGGATTAGACTGGGTGGGATATTAAAGGGTGTGGGGAGTGAGGGGGAGTGTGGGATTAGACTGCGTGGGATATTAAAGGGTGTGGGGAGTGAGGAGGAGAGTGGGATTAGACTGGGTGGGATATTAAAGGGTGTGGGGAGTGCGGGGGAGAGTGAGATTAGACTGTGTGGGATATTAAAGGGTGCGTGGAGTAAGGGGGAGAGTGGGATTAGACTGGGTGGGATATTATAGGATGCGTGGAGTGAGGGGGAGAGTGGGATTAGACTGGGTGGGATATTAAAAGGTGTGGGGAGTGCGGGGGAAAAGTGGGATTAGACTGGGTGGGATATTAAAATGCACAGGGAGTGAGGGGGAGAGTGGGATTAGACTGGGTGGGATATTAAAATGCACAGGGATTGAGGGGGAGAGTGGGATTAGACTGGGTGGGATATTAAAATGCACAGGGATTGAGGGGGAGAGTGGGATTAGACTGGGTGGGATATTAAAATGCACAGGGAGTGAGGAGGAGAGTGGGATTAGACTAGGTGGGATAGGAAAGGGTGCGGGGAGTGAGGGGGAGGGTGGGATTTGACTGGGTGGGACATTAAAGGGTGCGGGGAGTGAGAGGGAAAGTGGGATAAGACTGGGTGGTATATTAACGGGTGCGGGGAGTGAGGGGGAGAGTGGGATTAGACTGGGTTGGATATTAAAGGGTGCGGGGAGAGAGGGGGAGAGTGGCATTAGACTGGGTGGGATATTAAAATGCACAGGGAGTGAGGAGGAGAGTGGGATTAAACTGGGTGGGATGTTAAAATGCACAGGGAGTGAGGGGGAGAGTGGGATTAGACTAGGTGGGATATTAATGGGGGCGGGGAGTGAGGGAGAGAGTGGGATTAGACTGGGTGGGATATTAAATGGTGCGGGGATGGAGGGGGAGAGTGGGATTAGACTGGGTGGGATATTAAAGGGTGCGGGTACTGAGAGGGAGAGTGTGATTAGACTGGGTGGGATATTAAAGGGAGCGGGGAATGTGGGGGAGAGTGGGAATAGAGTGGGTGGGATATTAAAGTGTGCAGGGAGTGAGGGGTAGAGTGGGATGAGACTGGGTGGGATATTAATGGGTGCAGCGAGTGAGGGGGAGTGTGGGATTAGACTGCGTGGGATATTAAAGGGTGTGGGGAGTGAGGGGGAGAGTGGGTTTACACTGCGTGGGATATTAAAGGGCGTAGGGAGTGAGGGGTAGAGTGGGATTAGGCTGGGTGGGATATTTAAATGCACAGGGAGTGAGGGGCAGAGTGGGATTAGACTGGGTGGGACATTAAAGAGTGCGGGGAGTGAGGGGGAGAGTGGGATTAGACTGGGTGGGATATTAAAGGGTGTGGGGAGTGCAGGGGAGAGTGGGATTCGACTGGGTGGGATATTAAAGGGTGTGGGGAGTGCGGGGAGAGTGGGATTAGACTGGGTGGGATATTAAAGGGTGCGGGGAGTGAGGGGGAGATTGGGATTAGACTGGTTGGGATATTAAATAGTGCGGGGAGTGAAGGGGAGAGTGGGACAAGACTGGGTGGGATATTAAAGGGTGCGGTGAGTGAGAGAGAGAGTGGGATAAGACTGGGTGGGATATTAAAGGGTGCGGCGAGTGACGGGGAGAGTGGGATTAGACTGGGTGGGATATTCAAGGGTGCGGGTAGTGAGAGGGAGAGTGGGATTAGACTGGGTGGATATTAAAGTGTGCGGGGAGAGAGTGGGAACGTGGGATAAGACTGGGTGGGATATTATAGGGTGCGGGGAGTAAGGAGGAGAGTGGGATTAGACTGGGTGGGATATTAAAGGTGCGGGGAGAGTGGGATAAGACTGGGTGGATATTAAAGGGTGCGGGGACTGAGGGGGAGATTGGCATTAGACTGGGTGGAATATTAAAGGGTTCGAGGAGTGAGGGGGAGAGTGGGTTTAGACTGCGTGGGATATTAAAGGTTGTGGGGAGTGAGGGGGAGAGTGGGTTCAGACTGGGTGGGATATTAAAGGCTGTGGGGAGTGCAGGGGAGAGTGGGTTTCAACTGGGTGGGATATTAAAGGGGGTGGGGAGTGCGGGGAGAGTGGGATTAGACTGGGTGGGATATTAAAGGGTGCGGGGAGTGAGGGGGAGATTGGGATTAGACTGGGTGGTTTATTAAAATGCACAGGGAGTGAGGGGGAGAGTGGGATTAGACTGGGTGGGATATTAAAGTGCACAGGGAGTCAGAGGGAGAGTGGGAATAGACTGGGTGGGATATTAAAGAGTGCGGGGAGTGAGGTGGAGAGTGGGATTAGACTGGGTGGGCTATTAAAGGGTGTGGGGAGTGCGGGGAGAGTGGGATTAGACTGGGTGGGATATTAAAGGGTGCGGGGAGTGAGGGGGAGATTGGGATTAGACTGGGTGAGATATTAAAGAGTGCGGGGAGTGAGGGGCAGAGTGGGACAAGACTGGGTGGGATATTAAAGGGTGCGGTGAGTGAGAGAGAGAGTGGGATAAGACTGAGTGGGATATTAAAGGGTGCGGGGAGTGACGGGGAGAGTGGGATTAGACTGGGTGGGATATTAAAGGGTGCGGGTAGTGAGAGGGAGAGTGGGATTAGACTGGGTGGATATTAAAGAGTGCGGGGAGAGAGTGGGAATGTGGGATAAGACTGGGTGGGATATTATAGGGTGCGGGGAGGAGGAGAGTGGGATTAGACTGGGTGGGATATTAAAGGTGCGGGGAGAGTGGGATAAGACTGGGTGGATATTAAAGGGTGTGGGGACTGAGGAGGAGAGTGGGATTTGACTGGGTGGAATATTAAAGGGTTCGAGGAGTGCGGGGGAGAGTGGGTTTAGACTGGGTGGATATTAAAGGGTGTCGGGAGTGCGGGGGAGAGTGGGATTAGACTGGGTGGGATATTAAAGGGTGCGTGGAGTGAGGGGGAGAGTGGGATTAGACTGGGTGGGATATTAAAGGGTGCAGGGAGTGAGGGGGAGTGTGGGATTAGACTGCGTGGGATATTAAAGGGTGCGGGGAGTGAGGGGGAGAGTGGGTTTAGACTGGGTGGGATATTAAAGGCTGTGGGGAGTGCAGGGCAGAGTGGGATTCGACTGGTTGGGATATTAAAGTGTGTGGGGAGTGCGGGGAGAGTGGGATTAGACTGAGTGGGATATTAAAGGGTGCGCGGAGTGAGGGGGAGATTGGGATTAGAATGGGTGGTTTATTAAAATGCACAGGGAGTGAGGGGGAGAGTGGGATTCGACTGGGTGGGATATTAAAGGGTGTCGGGAGTGCATGGGAGAGTGGGATTAGACTGGGTGGGATATTAAAGGGTGCGTGGAGTGAGGGGGAGAGTGGGATGAGACTGGGTCGGATATTAATGGGTGCGGGGAGTGAGGGGGATTGGCATTAGACTGGGTGGGATATTAAAGGGTGTGGGGAGTGCGAGGGAGAGTGGGATTCGACTGGGTGGGATATTAAAGGGTGCAGGGAGTGAGAGCAAGAGTGGGATAAGACGGCGTGGGATATTAAAGGGTGCAGGGAGTGAGGGGGAGTGTGGGATTAGACTGCGTGGGATATTAAAGGGTGTGGGGAGTGAGGGGGAAAGTGGGTTCAGACTGGGTGGGATATTAAAGGTTGTGGGGAGTGCAGGGGAGAGTGGGATTCAACTGTTTGGGATATTAAAGGGTGTGGGGAGTGCGGGGAGAGTGGGATTAGACTGGATGGGATTTTAAAGGGTGCGGGGAGTGAGGGGGAGATTGGGATTAGACTGGGTGGTTTATTAAAATGCACAGGGAGTGAGGGGGAGAGTGGGATTAGACTGGGTGGGATATTAAAGTGCACAGGGAGTCAGAGGGAGAGTGGGAATAGACTGGGTGGGATATTAAAGAGTGCGGGGAGTGAGGGGGAGAGCGGGATTAGACTGGGTGGGCTATTAAAGGGTGTGGGGAGTGCAGGGAGAGTGGGATTAGACTGGGTGGGATATTAAAGGGTGCGGGGAGTGAGGGGGAGATTGGGATTAGACTGGGTGAGATATTAAAGAGTGCGGGGAGTGAGGGGTAGAGTGGGACAAGATTGGGTGGAATATTAAAGGGTGCGGTGAGGGAGAGAGAGAGTGGGATAAGACTGGGTGGGATATTAAAGGGTGC
This sequence comes from Isurus oxyrinchus, assembly GCA_026770705.1. Lineage (NCBI taxonomy): Eukaryota > Metazoa > Chordata > Chondrichthyes > Lamniformes > Lamnidae > Isurus > Isurus oxyrinchus. The sequence continues at coordinate 66,535 of JANJGN010002355.1, forward strand.
GGGGAGTGAGGGGGAGATTGGGATTAGACTGGGTGAGATATTAAAGAGTGCGGGGAGTGAGGGGTAGAGTGGGACAAGACTGGGTGGAATATTAAAGGGTGCGGTGAGGGAGAGAGAGAGTGGGATAAGACTGGGTGGGATATTAAAGGGTGCGGGGAGTGATGGGGAGAGTAGGATTAGACTGGGTGGGATATTAAAGGGTGCGGGTAGTGAGAGGGAGAGTGGGATTAGACTGGGTGGATATTAAAGTGTGCGGGGAAGAGAGTGGGAATGTAGGATAAGACTGGGTGGGATATTATAGGGTGCGGGGAGTGAGGAGGAGAGTGGGATTAGACTGGGTGGGATATTAAAGGTGCGGGGAGAGTGGGACAAGACTGGGTGGATATTAAAGGGTGCGGGGACTGAGGGGGAGAGTGGGATTAGACTGGGTGGAATATTAAAGGGTTCGAGGAGTGCGGGGGAGAGTGGGTTTAGACTGGGTGGGATATTAAAGGGTGCGTGGAGTGAGGGGGAGAGTGGGATTAGACTGGGTGGGATATTAAAGGGTGTGGGGAGTGAGGGGGAGTGTGGGATTAGACTGCGTGGGATATTAAAGGGTGTGGGGAGTGAGGGGGAGAGTGGGAATAGACTGGGTGGGATATTAAAGGCTGTGGGGAGTGCAGGGGAGAGTGGGATTCGACTGGTTGGGATATTAAAGTGTGTGGGGAGTGCGGGGAGAGTGGGATTAGACTGGGTGGGATATTAAAGGGTGCGTGGAGTGAGGGGGAGAGTTGGATGAGACTGGGTCGGATATTAAGGGGTGCGGGGAGTGAGGGGGATTGGCATTAGACTGGGTGGGATATTAAAGGGTGCGGGGAGTGAGAGCAAGAGTGGGATAAGACGCCGTGGGATATTAAAGGGTGCAGGGAGTGAGGGGGAGTGTGGGATTAGACTGCGTGGGACTTTAAAGGGTGTGGGGAGTGAGGGGGAGAGTGGGTTCAGACTGGGTGGGATATTAAAGGCTGTGGGGAGTGCAGGGGAGAGTGGGATTCGACTGGGTGGGATATTAAAGGGTGTGGGGGGTGCGGGGAGAGTGGGATTAGACTGGGTGGGATATTAAAGGGTGCGGGGAGTGAGGGGGAGATTGGGATTAGACTGGGTGGTTTATTAAAATGCACAGGGAGTGAGGGGGAGAGTGGGATTAGACTGGGTGGGATATTAAAGTGCACAGGGAGTCAGAGGGAGAGTGGGAATAGACTGGGTGGGATATTAAAGATTGCGGGGAGTGAGGGGGAGAGTGGGATTAGACTGGGTGGGATATTAAAGGCTGTGGGGAGTGCAGGGGAGAGTGGGATTCGACTGGGTGGGATATTAAAGGGTGTGGGGGAGTGCGTGGAGAGTGGGATTAGACTGGGTGGGATATTAAAGGGTGCGGGGAGTGAGGGGGAGATTGGGATTAGACTGGGTGGTTTATTAAAATGCACAGGGAGTGAGGGGGAGAGTTGGATTAGACTGGGTGGGATATTAAAATGCACAGGGAGTGAGGGGGAGAGTGGGATTAGACTGGGTGGGATATTAAATGCTGCGGGTAGTGAGAGGGAGAGTGGGATTAGACTGGGTGGGATATTAAAGAGTGCGGGAGTGAGGGGGAGAGTGGGACAAGACTGGGTGGGATATTAAAGGGTGCGGCGAGTGAGAGAGAGTGGGATAAGACTGGGTGGGATATTAAAGGGTGCGGGGTGTGAGGGGGGAGAGTGGGATTAGACTGGGTGGGATATTAAAGGGTGCGGGGAGTGAGGGGGAGAGTGGGATTAGACTGGGTGGGATATTAAAGAGTGCGGGGAGTGAGGGGTAGAGTGGGACAAGACTGGGTGGGATATTAAAGGGTGCGGTGAGTGAGAGAGAGAGTGGGATAAGACTGGGTGGGATATTAAAGGGTGCGGGGAGTGATGGGGAGAGTGGGATTAGACTGGGTGGGATATTAAAGGATGCGGGTAGTGAGAGGGAAAGTGGGATTAGACTGGGTGGATATTAAAGTGTGCGGGGAAGAGAGTGGGAATGTAGGATAAGACTGGGTGGGATATTATAGGGTGCGGGGAGTGAGGAGGAGAGTGGGATTAGACTGGGTGGGATATTAAAGGTGCGGGGAGAGTGGGACAAGACTGGGTGGATATTAAAGGGTGCGGGGACTGAGGGGGAGAGTGGGATTAGACTGGGTGGAATATTAAAGGGTTCGAGGAGTGCGGGGGAGAGTGGGTTTAGACTGGGTGGGATATTAAAGGGTGCGTGGAGTGAGGGGGAGAGTGGGATTAGACTGGGTGGGATATTAAAGGGTGTGGGGAGTGAGGGGGAGTGTGGGATTAGACTGCGTGGGATATTAAAGGGTGTGGGGAGTGAGGAGGAGAGTGGGATTAGACTGGGTGGGATATTAAAGGGTGTGGGGAGTGCGGGGGAGAGTGAGATTAGACTGTGTGGGATATTAAAGGGTGCGTGGAGTAAGGGGGAGAGTGGGATTAGACTGGGTGGGATATTATAGGATGCGTGGAGTGAGGGGGGAGAGTGGGATTAGACTGGGTGGGATATTAAAAGGTGTGGGGAGTGCGGGGGAAAAGTGGGATTAGACTGGGTGGGATATTAAAATGCACAGGGAGTGAGGGGGAGAGTGGGATTAGACTGGGTGGGATATTAAAATGCACAGGGATTGAGGGGGAGAGTGGGATTAGACTGGGTGGGATATTAAAATGCACAGGGATTGAGGGGGAGAGTGGGATTAGACTGGGTGGGATATTAAAATGCACAGGGAGTGAGGAGGAGAGTGGGATTAGACTAGGTGGGATAGGAAAGGGTGCGGGGAGTGAGGGGGAGGGTGGGATTTGACTGGGTGGGACATTAAAGGGTGCGGGGAGTGAGAGGGAAAGTGGGATAAGACTGGGTGGTATATTAAAGGGTGCGGGGAGTGAGGGGGAGAGTGGGATTAGACTGGGTTGGATATTAAAGGGTGCGGGGAGAGAGGGGGAGAGTGGCATTAGACTGGGTGGGATATTAAAATGCACAGGGAGTGAGGAGGAGAGTGGGATTAAACTGGGTGGGATGTTAAAATGCACAGGGAGTGAGGGGGGAGAGTGGGATTAGACTAGGTGGGATATTAATGGGGGCGGGGAGTGAGGGAGAGAGTGGGATTAGACTGGGTGGGATATTAAATGGTGCGGGGATGGAGGGGGAGAGTGGGATTAGACTGGGTGGGATATTAAAGGGTGCGGGGTACTGAGAGGGAGAGTGTGATTAGACTGGGTGGGATATTAAAGGGAGCGGGGAATGTGGGGGAGAGTGGGAATAGAGTGGGTGGGATATTAAAGTGTGCAGGGAGTGAGGGGTAGAGTGGGATGAGACTGGGTGGGATATTAATGGGTGCAGCGAGTGAGGGGGAGTGTGGGATTAGACTGCGTGGGATATTAAAGGGTGTGGGGAGTGAGGGGGAGAGTGGGTTTACACTGCGTGGGATATTAAAGGGCGTAGGGAGTGAGGGGTAGAGTGGGATTCGGCTGGGTGGGATATTTAAATGCACAGGGAGTGAGGGGCAGAGTGGGATTAGACTGGGTGGGACATTAAAGAGTGCGGGGAGTGAGGGGGGAGAGTGGGATTAGACTGGGTGGGATATTAAAGGGTGTGGGGAGTGCAGGGGAGAGTGGGATTCGACTGGGTGGGATATTAAAGGGTGTGGGGGAGTGCGGGGAGAGTGGGATTAGACTGGGTGGGATATTAAAGGGTGCGGGGAGTGAGGGGGAGATTGGGATTAGACTGGTTGGGATATTAAATAGTGCGGGGAGTGAAGGGGAGAGTGGGACAAGACTGGGTGGGATATTAAAGGGTGCGGTGAGTGAGAGAGAGAGTGGGATAAGACTGGGTGGGATATTAAAGGGTGCGGGGAGTGATGGGGAGAGTGGGATTAGACTGGGTGGGATATTAAAGGGTGCGGGTAGTGAGAGGGAGAGTGGGATTAGACTGGGTGGATATTAAAGTGTGCGGGTAAGAGAGTGGGAATGTAGGATAAGACTGGGTGGGATATTATAGGGTGCGGGGACTGAGGTGGAGAGTGGGATTAGACTGGGTGGAATATTAAAGGGTTCGAGGAGTGCGGGGGAGAGTGGGTTTAGACTGGGTGGGATATTAAAGGGTGCGTGGAGTGAGGGGGAGAGTGGGATTAGACTGGGTGGGATATTAAAGGGTGTGGGGAGTGAGGGGGAGTGTGGGATTAGACTGCGTGGGATATTAAAGGGTGTGGGGAGTGAGGGGGAGAGTGGGAATAGACTGGGTGGGATATTAAAGGCTGTGGGGAGTGCAGGGGAGAGTGGGATTCGACTGGTTGGGATATTAAAGTGTGTGGGGAGTGCGGGGAGAGTGGGATTAGACTGGGTGGGATATTAAAGGGTGCGTGGAGTGAGGGGGAGAGTTGGATGAGACTGGGTCGGATATTAAGGGGTGCGGGGAGTGAGGGGGATTGGCATTAGACTGGGTGGGATATTAAAGGGTGCGGGGAGTGAGAGCAAGAGTGGGATAAGACGCCGTGGGATATTAAAGGGTGCAGGGAGTGAGGGGGAGTGTGGGATTAGACTGCGTGGGACTTTAAAGGGTGTGGGGAGTGAGGGGGAGAGTGGGTTCAGACTGGGTGGGATATTAAAGGCTGTGGGGAGTGCAGGGGAGAGTGGGATTCGACTGGGTGGGATATTAAAGGGTGTGGGGGGTGCGGGGAGAGTGGGATTAGACTGGGTGGGATATTAAAGGGTGCGGGGAGTGAGGGGGAGATTGGGATTAGACTGGGTGGTTTATTAAAATGCACAGGGAGTGAGGGGGGAGAGTGGGATTAGACTGGGTGGGATATTAAAGTGCACAGGGAGTCAGAGGGAGAGTGGGAATAGACTGGGTGGGATATTAAAGATTGCGGGGAGTGAGGGGGAGAGTGGGATTAGACTGGGTGGGATATTAAAGGCTGTGGGGAGTGCAGGGGAGAGTGGGATTCGACTGGGTGGGATATTAAAGGGTGTGGGGAGTGCGTGGAGAGTGGGATTAGACTGGGTGGGATATTAAAGGGTGCGGGGAGTGAGGGGGAGATTGGGATTAGACTGGGTGGTTTATTAAAATGCACAGGGAGTGAGGGGGAGAGTTGGATTAGACTGGGTGGGATATTAAAATGCACAGGGAGTGAGGGGGAGAGTGGGATTAGACTGGGTGGGATATTAAATGCTGCGGGTAGTGAGAGGGAGAGTGGGATTAGACTGGGTGGGATATTAAAGAGTGCGGGAGTGAGGGGGAGAGTGGGACAAGACTGGGTGGGATATTAAAGGGTGCGGCGAGTGAGAGAGAGTGGGATAAGACTGGGTGGGATATTAAAGGGTGCGGGGTGTGAGGGGGAGAGTGGGATTAGACTGGGTGGGATATTAAAGGGTGCGGGGAGTGAGGGGGAGAGTGGGATTAGACTGGGTGGGATATTAAAGAGTGCGGGGAGTGAGGGGTAGAGTGGGACAAGACTGGGTGGGATATTAAAGGGTGCGGTGAGTGAGAGAGAGAGTGGGATAAGACTGGGTGGGATATTAAAGGGTGCGGGGAGTGATGGGGAGAGTGGGATTAGACTGGGTGGGATATTAAAGGGTGCGGGTAGTGAGAGGGAGAGTGGGATTAGACTGGGTGGATATTAAAGTGTGCGGGGAAGAGAGTGGGAATGTAGGATAAGACTGGGTGGGATATTATAGGGTGCGGGGAGTGAGGAGGAGAGTGGGATTAGACTGGGTGGGATATTAAAGGTGCGGGGAGAGTGGGACAAGACTGGGTGGATATTAAAGGGTGCGGGGACTGAGGGGGAGAGTGGGATTAGACTGGGTGGAATATTAAAGGGTTCGAGGAGTGCGGGGGAGAGTGGGTTTAGACTGGGTGGGATATTAAAGGGTGCGTGGAGTGAGGGGGAGAGTGGGATTAGACTGGGTGGGATATTAAAGGGTGTGGGGAGTGAGGGGGAGTGTGGGATTAGACTGCGTGGGATATTAAAGGGTGTGGGGAGTGAGGGGGAGAGTGGGAATAGACTGGGTGGGATATTAAAGGCTGTGGGGAGTGCAGGGGAGAGTGGGATTCGACTGGTTGGGATATTAAAGTGTGTGGGGAGTGCGGGGAGAGTGGGATTAGACTGGGTGGGATATTAAAGGGTGCGTGGAGTGAGGGGGAGAGTTGGATGAGACTGGGTCGGATATTAATGGGTGCGGGGAGTGAGGGGGATTGGCATTAGACTGGGTGGGATATTAAAGGGTGCGGGGAGTGAGAGCAAGAGTGGGATAAGACGCCGTGGGATATTAAAGGGTGCAGGGAGTGAGGGGGAGTGTGGGATTAGACTGCGTGGGATTTTAAAGGGTGTGGGGAGTGAGGGGGAGAGTGGGTTCAGACTGGGTGGGATATTAAAGGCTGTGGGGAGTGCAGGGGAGAGTGGGATTCGACTGGGTGGGATATTAAAGGGTGTGGGGGGTGCGGGGAGAGTGGGATTAGACTGGGTGGGATATTAAAGGGTGCGGGGAGTGAGGGGGAGATTGGGATTAGACTGGGTGGTTTATTAAAATGCACAGGGAGTGAGGGGGAGAGTGGGATTAGACTGGGTGGGATATTAAAGTGCACAGGGAGTCAGAGGGAGAGTGGGAATAGACTGGGTGGGATATTAAAGATTGCGGGGAGTGAGGGGGAGAGTGGGATTAGACTGGGTGGGATATTAAAGGCTGTGGGGAGTGCAGGGGAGAGTGGGATTCGACTGGGTGGGATATTAAAGGGTGTGGGGAGTGCGTGGAGAGTGGGATTAGACTGGGTGGGATATTAAAGGGTGCGGGGAGTGAGGGGGAGATTGGGATTAGACTGGGTGGTTTATTAAAATGCACAGGGAGTGAGGGGGAGAGTTGGATTAGACTGGGTGGGATATTAAAATGCACAGGGAGTGAGGGGGAGAGTGGGATTAGACTGGGTGGGATATTAAATGCTGCGGGTAGTGAGAGGGAGAGTGGGATTAGACTGGGTGGGATATTAAAGAGTGCGGGAGTGAGGGGGAGAGTGGGACAAGACTGGGTGGGATATTAAAGGGTGCGGCGAGTGAGAGAGAGTGGGATAAGACTGGGTGGGATATTAAAGGGTGCGGGGTGTGAGGGGGAGAGTGGGATTAGACTGGGTGGGATATTAAAGGGTGCGGGGAGTGAGGGGGAGAGTGGGATTAGACTGGGTGGGATATTAAAGGGTGCGGGGTGTGAGGGGGAGAGTGGGATTAGACTGGGTGGGATATTCAAGTGTACAGGGAGTGAGGGGGAGAGTGGGTTGTATTGGATGAGATACTGAAGTGCACAGTGAGTGAGGGGGATATTAAAGGGTACAGTGTTTGAGAATGAAGTTTAGTTGCATTGAAGGGGAGCTGGATAAACATACGAGGGCGAGATGAATGGAAGGATATGGGGATGGAGTAAGATAAAGAGAGGTGAGAGGAGGTTCCTTCTATGTAGGGACTTGGGGTGGGAAATTTTCTACTTGTGAGGGAGTCAGAAATCCGAGCAGAAATATATTAATAGAAACAATTAATTTTGGAACAACTGGGGAGGAAAGCTAAAATCTCTCTGCTCTGTGTCCCACACTAAGATCTCTCTGTCTGCTCTGTGTCCCACAAAGATCTCTCTCTGCTCTCTGTCCCACACTAAGATCTCTCTGCTCTGTGTCCCACACTAAGATCTCTCTCTCTGCTCTCTGTCCCACACTAAGATCTCTCTGCTGTGTCCCACACTAAGATCTCTCTCTCTGCTCTCTGTCCCACACTAAGATCTCTCTGCTCTGTGTCCCACACTAAGATCTCTCTCTCTGCTCTCTGTCCCACACTAAGATCTCTCTGCTGTGTCCCACACTAAGATCTCTCTCTCTGCTCTCTGTCCCACACTAAGATCTCTCTGCTCTGTGTCCCACACTAAGATCTCTCTCTCTGCTCTGTGTCCCACACTAAGATCTCTCTG